>JAWQFJ010029630.1:0-12500 GCA_034096865.1 Theodoxus fluviatilis | reverse complement strand
TCTGGTGCCAGGACGCAGCAATGTTGTTCCGCCTTGCGAGATGATAGGCCGTTTTTCTAGCTGTAGGAGCGTCTCACTCGCCCTCGACTAGCCATTCAGGGAGAATCGCGAGATTTTGGGCCAAACAAACGCGCCCTTTTTCGCGACCTCTTCGGCAGCAGTCCGAAGGCGTAGGCAAAAACAGCATTAAGTACGATCTTGGATGGGGAGTCGTTCATCAACGACTGCGACTAGCAGTGAGCTGCACGGAAACTTCATGTTTTAATAGAATTTCCGCGCACTGTGCACACTGCTCAAGTGCTTGTTAAACGCGGCTCTGGAATGCAGAGTCTATTTATAACAGCTCAGCCTATTCATTTCGCTGTAAACGACAATGTAGATTCAGTGGAGATCGATGTGAAAGAAAAATGTTGATCGCTTGTGCTGACTTTTATCATCCTCGACGTGGCTCGACGGCAGTTAGATGAAAGAAAGAAAAAGTTTGCGTTGATTGATAATGACGAGACTTGCTTATGTTAACAGATAATAACTAACCATATCTTGTGTTAAATGATAACAACAAACCATGCTTGATTTAAACGATGACAACGAACTATGCTTATGTTAGTTGATAATAAAGATTCATGCTTATGTTAGCTGATAATGACGAACCATGCGAATGTTAACTGATAATAACCGACCATACTTAGAGTAACTGATAGTAACGGACCATGCTTATGTTAACTGATAATGAAAAAGCGTGCTTATGTCAACTAATAATTACGAGCCATACTCATGTTAACTGACAGTAGCGAACCATGCGTATTTTGACTGATAATAACTGACAGTTACGAACCATGCTTATGTTAACTGATAGGAACAAACCATGCTTATGTTAACTGATAGGAACAAACCATGCTTATGTTAACTGATAGGAACAAACCATGCTTATGTTAACCGATAACAACAAACCATGCTTACGTTAACTGATAGGAACAAACCATGCTTATGTTAACTGATAGGAACAAACCATGCTTATGTTAACTGATAGGAACAAACCATGCTTATGTTAACTGATAACAACAAACCATGCTTATGTTAACTGGTGATAACGAAATGTGCTGGTGAACTGTTGGACATCGTTCCGGTGCGAACGCAGAGAGCTGTTGATGGCTCATACCATTCATTATCTTTCCGTTTAAGGCAGCAACCCGATACCGACATTGTTATCGGTAGGTTGTGAATAGGCCTTTGTCGCTGCCGCCCGCTACAGATGAGGAATCTTTCGATCTCAAAGGAATCCCAATCAATAGCGTGTGTCCTTTTGTGCTCATTGTCGGCAGCCAGTTCTGGGTTGACCATGGCCGCAGTCCGTGTGTGTGTGTGTGTGTGTGTGTGTGTGTGTGTGTGTGTGTGTGTGTGTGTGTGTGTCTGTTTGTGTGCAAGTGTGTGTTTGTGTGTTTTGTGCGTGTGTATGTGCGTGCGTGTGTGTGCATGCGTGCGCGGGTGTGAGCTAGCGAGAGAGCAAACGAGTGTGCGTGCATGCGTGCGTGTGTGCGCGCGCGCGCGCGCGTGTGTGTGTGTGCTCGCGCGATTGTTTATGTGTGTGAGTGTGTCTATGTGTGTTTGTGTGTCTATGTGTGTTTGTGTGTGCGTGCATGTGTGCGTGCATATGTGTGTCCGTGTGTGTGTGTGTGAGACTGTGTGTCTGTGTTTGTGTGTCTGTGTATGTATGAGTGCATGAAGACGCGCGTGCGTGAATGAGTGACGGAAGCCATGGAAGACACGTGGAAAATCAGTTTATTAATTGCCAGGGCACTTTGAAACAGAGAAACAATGCCGATATCATACCTTTTCACCAGATGCCCCTGAAAGGCAAAACGAGATGATGCACCATTAATTTTGTGCTGTACAAATATCTGTCCAGACTCGCAGTTTGAAACAGGACGAGATTAGAGAGAAAACAAAGGGGTCATCAAAAACGTGTCTTAGCCCTCTGTACACGTGCATGGTGTCCCTCTATACACGTGCATGGTGTCCCTCTGTACACGTGCATGGTGTCCCTCTGTACACGTGCATGGTGTCCCTCTGTACACGTGCATGGTGTCCCTCTGTACACGTGCATGGTGTCCCTCTGTACACGTGCATGGTGTCCCTCTGTACACGTGCGTGGTGTCCCTCTGTACACGTGCATGGTGTCCCTCTGTACACGTGCATGGTGTCCCTATGTACACGTGCATGGTGTCCCTCTGTACACGTGCATGGTGTCCATATGTACACGTGCATGGTGTCCCTCTGTACACGTGCATGGTGTCCCTATGTACACGTGCATGGTGTCTCTCTGTACACGTGCATGGTGTCCCTCTGTACACGCGCAACCCTGTGGTGCCACCTGGATTTGTCAGCCGTGTCATCACGATGGGGTGAACTGAAGAATAAAAAAAACGAATGGACTGATGTAATGTTGTCGTTATTTTAGTGTAGTTTGTTATTTTTAATGGGCGTACAGGCTCTGTTTTTCAAAACTGTCTTATGACTGTAGCTATGGCTGGTCAGGATCGCATTCGGAAAAAAACAAACCTTGACGTATTCTTCTTTCAAATCATTTGCAAATCATATTCAGGAGGCTTCTTATCCTCCAAACACCCCCTGGAGAGGGAGAGAGTGAGAAAGAGAGGAAAAAAGAGTTCGTCTGTCTAACTCTTTCTTGGGAGACAGAGGGTGGGGGTGGTGGATCACGCAAGGGCCGTTTTCTGCTCGTCTCAGCACGAGATGCTCGCTCCACCCGCTGGCTCCCTAGGATCCGATCAAGTCACACAAAAAGAGGAGCCAGATAAAAGTGGTGTGAAAAAACGACCGAGGCCACAAAAAAAGAATGCGGGGGAACACTAGAAGGCATGAAGGACGAGAAGATTGAGGCTTGCAGATACTACTTGGCCCTACAAAAACAGCCTTGCAGTCTGGCCTCACTAGTGGTTGCATTCGAAGAACGGTCGCTGGGGTTTTCTCTAGTAAGGTCTTTGGGGAACTGTAAGAGGTTTTTCCAGCGCCCTGCGCAAACTCTTGGATTTCTCTCGTCGTCGGTACTCGAAACAGTAGCGACAAATTGAAGAACAAAGAATCGATAGACTATGGAGAATCTGTGAGAGAAAGCAAGTGGTTGTGTGACGTTGATCGCTCCACATTCCCTATGGACGTATCAAAGGAGAGGCGAGAGCTGCGTGAAGTCAACACTTAGACAATGGATGGGTGCACACAGGAAATTGGAGCCCTTTGACTTTGATGTCTCTCAGCTGTTACAGCTCGTGACTGAGGATGGTCGACTCAGGGCAGGCAGGACAAGACCTGCCGCGCGCCCCTGGGGCGCTTGCCTTACACAACGCGCGGCCGCTAAAGCTTCGTTTGTAATATGGAACCTTAGAGGTCAGCATTGCAAAGTTCGTGAGCGTTATCAAATCACTTCTGCTGAATCAAGGTTGTTTTTGTGAAGCCAGTGTTTGGAAATTAAAAGAACCCAATGAATTCTCTCGACAAAGTTGTGCGTGCGTGTGTGTGTGTGTGAGTGTGTGTGTGTGTGTGTGTGTGTGTGTGTGTGTGTGTGTGTGTGTGTGTGTGTGTGTGTGTGTGTGTATGAGTGTGTGTGTGTGTGAATATCAGTAACTTTGATAAGCAACGTGCCTCGTTGCAGTATGGAGCCTTAGTAGCCAGCATTGGGAAGTTAGTAAGCGTTATAGTTACTTTTCTCAGTTAATTGTCACGGCAAATTTGTTTGATAGCAGTAGCTTTCAGAGGCAACATGTTTTGCGGGAAAATCGTAAGTGTGCAGCCATTATCTGATGTAGGGGTTCTTATGCCACAGATATTGTAAAATATCATGGCAACACAAAAGCTATGCTGGGAGCAACACGAAGAGGTTGGGACCACTGATCAGACACGAGGTGGATCTTTTCTTTCGAGGCGCGGGTCATGTCAGACTGAGGGCCAGGCCGGACGAGACTCCTGTAAGCTTCGTTGTGTTCCAGGGACCTGCGCCTGATCTGCAAGCCTGAGCGTCAGGGTAGCACTGCACTGCACTGCACAGCAGACCTTGAAGAGACATCACGCGAACCGCCAGTATCATGTTACCGTGCTTTGCTTTAACCTCTATGACTCCAAGGCCTGCCAAATCCACTGCCCTCTCGTCTTTCATTCCAATTCAGAGACCAATAGGGGTCAGGGAGTTCTTTGGCTGTTTCTTTAACACAAATCTATATTTAAAAAAACAACTTACAGCGATCAAATAAAGGTGTGGTTTGACGTAGTGACTTATCACTCATGTCTGGGTCTCAAACCGTTGTTCACTTTACACCCTGATCACTGGGCCGCTTGAACAACCTTTCACTGACCCTTGACGACAAACACATTGACAGACAGATTTAACGTACACAGTCAGGTACCAGCACCAACTCCACTCCCTGGGGAGGATTCCAACCCCGATGTTGGCTCATTGCCGCATACAAGGATTAATCGCACTGCAGTGAGTCTTTGCTGCCCTCACGGGTCCCCAGTTTATTCCTGGGAAGGAAAAAGCAATGTGAGCTGAACGTCTTGCTCAAGGATGCAACTCTAGCGCAAGCAAGTGCAGGTCAAGCGAATTGTAGTGGCAGTCGCACTGTAGGTGGTAGCACTGTCGATGGTGGTGCTGTGATAACAGCAGTTCTCAGTCCAAGGTCTGGGATACTGAACATGTTTCTCTCATAAGCCAGTGTCAGTCATCAAAAGCGGCACAATGGAAATGGTATATATTGTTGCAAAGATAAATGAATGATATTGGGGTGATTGGAACGGAGGGATCCGGGAGATAAAGAGGAGATAGTGCTGTTTTTTTGGAAACAAATCTAATGTCCTCCCCCACCTTGCACACCTCATACCCCTTTTTCTTCTCTCACCCAGTATCCCTATCCCCCTTCTATTTTGTTCTTTCCATGCTGCTCTCGCACATTGGTTTTAATTAGGCAGCAAGTCTCGCCATGTCTATGCCCTTTTCGACATCAAATGAATCGCAGCTATCTAACTTTTCAAGCGTCTCGGCCATAAAACCAGGGAATAAACTCCACTAAGCTAGCTACTGTCACGGGCAAGCCGAAGAAATAAATTCTGTCGTAATGCCTGTAATTGGACATAAACCTCGGGTTTCTCCAATCTCTGGACTCCAGCGAAAGGTGTCGCTTGCGCTCTTGGGTTCTCGCTTATCTGAACTCCCCTCGGCGTGGCGCTCGTGTTCCTTGCGAGATTGAGACTCTGAACTTTCCCTCTTCATGTTTGAACCTTGCCGCTCTATCGGAGCACAGCTAATTAGATGTAGGTGGGTGAAGATTTCTGGCGCAGATGAGCTTAACGAAGTGGAAAGCCCCCGGAGTTTGGCGTTCCTACCTTGCATTGCACCGCTCTCATTGCAGACAGGGTTCAGTTTATCCTGGCCTTCCAACCATTGCCTTATGCCTCTGATGATGAGGATGGTGGTGGTGGTGGTAGTGGTGGTGGTGGAGGTGGATGTGATGGTGAAGGTGGAGGTGATGGTGGAGGTGCTGGTGGAGGTGGTGGTGAAGATGGTGGAGGTGGTGGAGGTGGTGGTGGTGGTGGTGCTGGTGGTGATGGAGGTGGTGGTGGTGGTAGTGGTGGTGGTGGTGGTGGTGGTGGTGTGTGTGCTCATGTACGCATATGGATGCGTGATTGCATGTGTACTTGTGTTCGCATGTGCATGAGTATGTACGTGTATGTTAGCATGGTACATATGTGTGTGTGTGCATGGACATGGTCTGTGTGTTTGTATGTGTGTGTGTGTATGTGTGTGTGTATGTGTGTGTATGTATGTGTGTGTATGTGCGTATGTGTGTGTGTGTGTGCAAGTGCCCTATGAGCATTAATTTGAATGTGCGTGTGATTTAGGCATGCACAAATCTACGTGAGATCCTTAAGGGTTTATGTGCACTTGACATCATTCATCTATCGACGGGTTGAGAGTCGGAGGTTCAGGAAATTGTTCAGATGCAATCCATTTTACAGTGACAGCAACTTTACTACTGCACTAATGACACGTACTACCGGACCCACGACATGCCCCCCTCATCAGTTGGACACCCTGGCTGCTGAGCTTTCGGGGCCTGCTCCAGTAGCTCAGCCTAGGACCTGCTCCAGTAGCTCAGCCTGGGACCTGCTCCAGTAGCTCAGCCAGGGCCTGCTCCAGTAGCTCAGCCAGAGGCCTGCTCCAGTAGCTCAGCCTGGGACCTGCTCCAGTAGCTCAGCCTGGAACTTGCTCCAGTAGCTCAGCCTGGGGCCTGCTCCAGTAGCTCAGCCTGGGGCCTGCTCCAGTAGCTCAGCCTGGGGCCTGCTCCAGTAGCTCAGCCAGGGACCTGCTCCAGTAGCTCAGCCAGGGACCTGCTCCAGTAGCTCAGCCAGGGACCTGCTCCAGTAGCTCAGCCAGGGACCTGCTCCAGTAGCTCAGCCTGGGGCGGCCCCTTGCAGCTCAAGAGACTACCGGGAGCATCGGAACCGGGTCAGATCACTCAGATACAACCGTAAATAAAAAAGATATATTTAATACATCTTTTCCTCGACGTGATCTGTCCATTTAATAACAATCTGTCATGGGAGTCATGGATAGCTGGAGCAATTGCGATGCACTTTTTCTGGTGATGCAAAAATCATTGCTCAAGCAGGTTTTGGAGAAGTGAGAGGACCGATTGAGTTGGCCATTGTTGATTGGATTGTACAGAGTCGTGGCCACGGGATTTCCAAGACGTCATGTTGACATCTGCCACAATCGGATTGGCCTGCATTAACTTGATCCCCAGGGAGAGAACTCTTTTGCCCCGGGAGGGCACAAAAGGTTGAAGACGCCACTGGGAACGATCGACTTCTCCTTCAGCCCTGCAAGTCGTCAGCTGGTTCCCAAATCCTTACTCAAACACGATCCGGCAAAGCACACAGCTCGGCCATTTATCAGGGATGAATATGATCGGAAAGAGAGAAAAAACTGGGAGAGTGAAAAGAGAAATGGCTGTCATTTTTCCTCTCCACGGACCGTCCAGCAATTTTCCTTTCAGTCAGCCGCTCCTTTCCCTCCGGCCTGAAAACGCCGTATTCACCGCGCTGCCTGTGCTTGTGGTCTGTGTCGACACTGCTAATGGTACTCGAAAGGCACAGGCAGAAAGAAAGGGGATTTCTGATCAATTTTCCTCCATTTTTTCCCTTATAGAAACGCTTCTGACGATTGCAAACGTGCCCGAGGGAAAGGTGCAGACATTCTACAGTAAAGGCCTACGGCTGTTCAAGTTGGAAATGTGAAGTGACCCTACAAACGTGCCCGCACTGCGTTGACATAAAAATTTACAAGTCACAGCGGGAAAGACTCGGCTTCTGTTTGTTTTCTCTTGCAAGGGGTCAAAAGTTGTTCCTTCTCCTTGTCACTGCCCGTTTCTCTCCCGGCCGGAATGAATGACGGCGTGCACTTCTTATGGAAGTGAAGCATCGTCTTTGAGATTATAGTTCATTGGAGACCCTGTCATTGCGACTCTAAGCTCATCTTTATTTTCTCATCAAAGGGGAGGTAAGGAGGTACTGACTGTGGCCTTGGGAGTTTTCATAGCAAGGTGTGTGTGCCTTCGTGCCTGCGCACGTGCATGCGTGTTTATGCTCGAATGACACGCGCGTGGCCATTGTGCGGGCGTGCATATCATATGCGCGCTGCATGCCTTTCTTAATGCGCTTGTATGTGTGTGTGCCCGTGTACCTGTGCGTATCTGTGTCTGCATATGTGTGTCTGTAAGTACGTCTTTGTGCCTGTGTAGTTATCTCTCTTTTTTCATTTTGTGTTTAGATCAGCGTGCAATTATGCATGCATGCACGTGCATGCGTGCGTACATGAGCGCGCGTGTGCGAGCTGTGTAATTGCCGCTGGATACATAGCCTACACCTGCAAGCGCGTACACACATACACGCACATTCACACACATACACACACATACATACAAACACACATATATACTAACACACATACACACACACATACGTACACACGTACACACACACAAACACACACACATACAACAAATAAACACACATACACACACTTCATACACACACACAAACACTTTTCACACACACATATACACACATACACACACACTTCACACACATACAGACACATACACACGTACACACACATATGCACAAATAAACACTTACACATACACACACACTTCACACACACACACACACACACATATACAAACACACACTCACGCGCGCGCGCGCGCACACACACACACACACACACACACACACACACAATTTACACACAAGCGCTCATGTCAATCCACTATACAGCAACAATTCTCCCGCGGACGAGAAGATGAGAGGACACGTTCAATCGATTTCTGGAGAGTCGGGTCATTCCTGTCACTTTGCGCGAGAGAGACGCTGCTACGCACGACGCCATTTTTGCTTAGTTACTCTACACTTGAGGTGGCGGTGGTTCTAACGGGCAAAAATATCTAGCGATGTCCGTAATCCCCGTGCTGGCTAAATGGGGTTATTTGCCTTCTTCATTCATAATTCAGGCCCTCCCATCCACGTGCCCGTTCGTGCGGCAGTACTCTGTCCGTCTCCGTGTTGACCAGATCTATTCAGATTCCGATGGCAGATGGGCCAATGTAGAAGCGAGCACGCTCCCCTGAAAACCAGTCTGGTCGCAGCGTCGGACTCCAGGTCACTCAAAACGGCTGTTAGTGCCGCGGTGGTGTTTTTCCTCCTCGGCGCCTTCTGCCCACGGCCGAGGACAAAGTGTTGTTGCAGAGCTCTTGTCTCGAGGTGTAATGTTTGTTTTGTTCGGATAGCTTTTGAGATTAATGTTTTTTTAAAGGAATTCCTGAGAGAGCGTTCGTGCACCCAGACGAAAAATTAAGGCTGTGCAACGTTGCAACCAAAACCTTGGTGAAAGCTTTCTTCAGCTATGCGTTGCTTACGTTAGTATCTTGCAAGATCTTGCGAGGAATAGGCCGGTGTCAACATGTGTCAACACGATGAAGGCAGATTAAGGGTATTCAAATGTTGACGCATGTTGAAACAAGCCTACGCCTTGCAAGACCTACGCGGCCCAGGGCTCTCCTCTCGAGTTCTTGTCTCACGTCCACGCTGTCGTACGGAAAAGGAAACTAAGCAATGATTTTTGGGGGAGTACACATTGCTGCTTTAATGACACGTAAGATGAGGATGTTTATCTTAGAATGATGAAAATCTTGATCAGGTTTGAACAAAGCAGAGAAGTAATATTGGCTCTCAACACGAAAAAGTAAACAAAATTCAGGTTTAGAAAAAATGGGTATTGTTGCTTTAGTGACACTTAGGATGCGGATGTTTGATTAGAATAATGAGATCATGATCATGTTTGAACAAGGCAGAGAAGTAATATTGTCTCTGGACGCCTCGTACACGGCTTAGAAATGCCCCCGTATCGTACCGCAGGAAAATACGACTTGTAACATAACTTCAACAATGGTTTCTGGCCTTCCATCGTTGTACACAAACTGTAAACGGTTTCATTCTCTTCATTTACTTTTTCTCCGAAATCATGTGGCGCACGTTTATTATGCACACACCCCCCCCGCCCCCCCCCCCGCCCCCCCCAACCCCCACTCCTCCCCCCCCCCCCGCCCCAGAAGAAGAAGAAGACGACGACGACGACGACGACGACGAAGAAGAAGAAGAAGAAGACGGAGGAGGGAGGAGGAGGAGGAGGAGGTGGAGGAGAAGGAGGAGGAGGAGGGAGGAGGAGGAGGAGGAGGAGGAGGAGGAGGAGGAGGAGGAGGAAGAGGAGGAGGAGGAGGAGGAGGAGGAGGAGGTGGAGGAGGAGGAGGAGGAGGAGGAGGAAAATACGACGACGACGACGACGAAGACGAAGACGAAGAAGAAGAAGAAGAAGAAGAAGAAGAAGAAGAAGAAGAAGAAGAAGAAGAAGAAGAAGAAGAAGAAGAAGAAGAAGAAGAAGAAGAAGAAGAAGAAGAAGAAGAAGAAGAAGAAGAAGAAGAAGAAGAAGAAGGAGGAGGAGGAGGAGGAGGAGGAGGAGGAGGAGGAGGAGGAGGAGGAGGAGGAGGAGAAAATCCAAAGCTACGCTAATATCAAAGTGAGCTGGAAGTATCATCATTATTCCTCGGACAGTAATATTTCAGCACGCTTGACTCATCGATTCTTTTCGTTCGAAAAACTACTTGTTGAGTGCGGTACACGTATATCGTTTGGGACATGGAATTCTCACAATCATAGCGGGCGACATTTAGCGGGAAGTAAATATCTGCTCAGGAAGCAGGAGCTGTTTGCCGCTCTAACGGCAAAGGCATTCTGTCGTGTTGTTGTTTAGCGCAGCTGACGCATTAAGTGGTAATCAAAGGAAGGTTTCTCGCCTCAGCGCTATCTCGGGCGAGATGGAGAGAGCAGCTTCGGCTGTGTTCTGTTGTTGCATGTGTGTAATCAATTACTCACGCCCAGGTACTCCCAGGGGCAATCTTGCTGGAGCGTGCATATGAGCGTACCCGACAAAAGCTTGATGTGCTTTGGTGCGGATAGCTGCACGAATAGGAGCAGTCTTGCACGTGCAAAGAGACTTACGCTAACATAAACACACGGCTCGGCAGACACGTGCGCACAGCACCGCGTTCATGAAAAGCTCTCTATCAATGTTTGACATCGTGCGTGCATGCTGCTCCGGAACTGCTGCTCTGCTGCAAATGCTACTATTGCTGCTGCTGTTACTACTACTGCTCCTACTGCTGCACTGCTGCAAATGCTACTATTGCTGCTGCTGTTACTACTACTGCTCCTACTGCTGCACTGCTGCAAATGCTACTATTGCTGCTGCTGTTACTACTACTGCTCCTACTGCTGCACTGCTGCAAATGCTACTATTGCTGCTGCTGTTACTACTACTGCTCCTGCTGCTGCTCTGCTGCAAATGCTACTATTGCTGCTGCTGTTACTACTACTGCTCCTGCTGCTGCACTGCTGCAAATGCTACTATTGCTGCTGCTGTTACTACTACTGCTCCTACTGCTGCACTGCTGCAAATGCTACTATTGCTGCTGCTGTTACTACTACTGCTCCTACTGCTGCACTGCTGCAAATGCTACTATTGCTGCTGCTGTTACTACTACTGCTCCTACTGCTGCACTGCTGCAAATGCTACTATTGCTGCTGCTGTTACTACTACTGCTCCTACTGCTGCACTGCTGCAAATGCTACTATTGCTGCTGCTGTTACTACTACTGCTCCTGCTGCTGCTCTGCTGCAAATGCTACTATTGCTGCTGCTGTTACTACTACTGCTCCTACTGCTGCACTGCTGCAAATGCTACTATTGCTGCTGCTGTTACTACTACTGCTCCTACTGCTGCACTGCTGCAAATGCTACTATTGCTGCTGCTGTTACTACTACTGCTCCTACTGCTGCACTGCTGCAAATGCTACTATTGCTGCTGCTGTTACTACTACTGCTCCTGCTGCTGCTCTGCTGCAAATGCTACTATTGCTGCTGCTGTTACTACTACTGCTCCTGCTGCTGCTCTGCTGCAAATGCTACTATTGCTGCTGCTGTTACTACTACTGCTCCTACTGCTGCACTGCTGCAAATGCTACTATTGCTGCTGCTGTTACTACTACTGCTCCTACTGCTGCACTGCTGCAAATGCTACTATTGCTGCTGCTGTTACTACTACTGCTCCTGCTGCTGCACTGCTGCAAATGCTACTATTGCTGCTGCTGTTACTACTACTGCTCCTGCTGCTGCTCTGCTGCAAATGCTACTATTGCTGCTGCTGTTACTACTACTGCTCCTACTGCTGCACTGCTGCAAATGCTACTATTGCTGCTGCTGTTACTACTACTGCTCCTACTGCTGCACTGCTGCAAATGCTACTATTGCTGCTGCTGTTACTACTACTGCTCCTACTGCTGCACTGCTGCAAATGCTACTATTGCTGCTGCTGTTACTACTACTGCTTCTGCTGCTGCTCTGCTGCAAATGCTACTATTGCTGCTGCTGTTACTACTACTGCTTCTGCTGCTGCACTGCTGCAAATGCTACTATTGCTGCTGCTGTTACTACTACTGCTCCTACTGCTGCACTGCTGCAAATGCTACTATTGCTGCTGCTGTTACTACTACTGCTCCTGCTGCTGCTCTGCTGCAAATGCTACTATTGCTGCTGCTGTTACTACTACTGCTCCTGCTGCTGCTCTGCTGCAAATGCTACTATTGCTGCTGCTGTTACTACTACTGCTCCTGCTGCTGCTCTGCTGCAAATGCTACTATTGCTGCTGCTGTTACTACTACTGCTCCTACTGCTGCACTGCTGCAAATGCTACTATTGCTGCTGCTGTTACTACTACTGCTCCTACTGCTGCACTGCTGCAAATGCTACTATTGCTGCTGCTGTTACTACTACTGCTCCTACTGCTGCACTGCTGCAAATGCTACTATTGCTGTGCTGTT
>JAWQFJ010029628.1:0-44138 GCA_034096865.1 Theodoxus fluviatilis | reverse complement strand
GTCAGTGGTGACTCTGGCACAGTTCGCAATGAATGAGTAATAGGGCGTGTTTGTTTGGCCCAAAATCTCGAGAGAATTGCGAGGGCTAGGCGTTGCCTACGTTCCTCGCTCATAAGGACGCACTCGCCGTGAAGGTGGGAAGCCGAGGGAGGTCCGGAGCTCCCTCAATTGGTGTTTTCTATGAAGTGAAAAACTGATGTGATATCTGAATCGTCAGTTATTTTGCCTATCGGCAACTTCTTCACCGACTTTGGTGCCAGGACGCAGCCATGTTCTTCCGCCTTGCGAGATGATTGGCCGTTTTTTTAGCTGTAGGAGCGTCTCACTCGCCCTCGACTAGCCATTTAGGGAGATTTTGGGCCAAACAAACGCGCCCTTAGACCAGCACTGCGCCAAAAATAGTTCGTTCTGATACTTTTTTTCACTCCACTTTTTACAGAAATCATTCAGATGTCAAAACTTGTTTCCATTTCAACAGAAACATTTAATGTCATCGAATAAACGCTTGTTTATTGCCTCAACAAAAGAAAGTTATGAGTTTCGTGCGAAATAGTCTTAGAACTACTTTAACGGCGTATGTCAGGGAGCAGATCGGCTATCCCACAAGCCTCTCGTGTGACCCTCATTTGAAATTTTTGGACGAAATCCTTCCATCACATGATGTCAACTGTGCTAGAGACTGTTTTGCCGGCAGGCGAAGTCTCCAGTGGACTAGAATGCTGGGGCAGATGACTGCAAACTGAAATGCAAAGCAGCGAAACCTCGCAAACAGCACGACTCCACTGACCTCGCCTGCTCAGTTCTGATATGCCTCTGGTCGTGACGTCTTTGTCCAGCTGCTGCATACGCTGCCGGTGGATGTTCAGGGAGTCCAGGGGTACCTTGATGTCGTCATCCTTGAAGGGCATGTGACGTGGCCTCTTCGGCGGTCTCTGGCCATCCTGTGCAGAGCGCGTCCTTGTGGACTTTATGATGTCCAAGGGCTGCAAATCAAGACGTGGATGATAGAAAGGTGTCTGGCAAATTAGCAGCCACATCGGCCCAAAACGTTAATTTGTTCTACACACAGAGAACTGATGCAGATCTCGCTGTGTCCATTCATGTTTGTGGTTGTTGTAGTTTCTGCAGTGTATGTTGCATGTACGTGTGCGTGCGTGCGTGCGTGCGTCTGTGTGTGTCTGCCTGGGTTTGTATGTGTGCATGCATGCGTACGTGTGTGCGTGAGTGTGTGTGTGTGTGTGTGTGTGTGTGTGTGTGTGTGTGCGTGCTTGCTTGTGTGTATGTGTGCGTGCATGAGCGTGTATGTATACTTACCTGCCTATCACTTGCACAGTCGTATATTTTGCTCAGATACGTGCCTTTGATTATGTGCTCCACCCTGCTTACATTTAAGAACAAACAAATCTGCTATTAAAACAGACGTTGCTCTGCTAATTAAAACATAAAGAGAAAAGTTGTTATTTAGAAATTTAGATCTTGCAGCAAACGTTTCAAATTTGTCGACAATAAGCGATGTAAAGTGTTTAGAGGCTGAGTCACAAGCCGCTTGCAACACAAAGAGCATGTCACACAAATAGGTGCGGAGAACAAGGTTCGCCCCGGATATGATCAAAGCAAGCACAATGACGATTTTCGCAGACATCTCTATAGGTATTCGTTGTTGTCCGTCTAAATGAACAAAACGCCAAGAAAAACACAAACAGGCCTGAAACTGAAAGCGCGGGAATGGTTATCCCACAAAGGAAGCACCGCGAGGGTTGTCATAGTGACCAAAGAGAGATCTGTCAGGAAGTCCCCCAGGCGAGGGTCGTCATAGTGACCAAAGAGAGATCTGTCAGGAAGTCCCCCAGGCAAGAGAGGACAACTCACAGGCGTGGCTTTGTCCAGGTAGTTCTTGATGGGCGACGTCTCCAGCAGTCTGGTGGCGTCAGGCCTCGTCTTGGGCTCCTTATCCATCATCTTCTTCACCAGGCCACGGAGGTCGTCGGAGTACCACTCTGGAATCTGGGGCACCTGCACAAGGGAAGGGTTGGCTGCCGTCAAACGCCACACTGCAGTCAGTCCTCACCCAACAGGCAAAGACTTCGACACAGCAACAGCAGCCATCGAGGCAGAGCAGAAAGGGACAAATGCGAAGGGGAAACACAGGAGTGTACTAGAAGTTACTTCAACCACAATGTAATTAACTCACGAACAGACTGCAATTAAAGGCCTTTTTTCATTTGCCACATATGAATTCGATGTTTTGATAGTCCGTCTCGAAAGAAGACGTAGAACGGAAACGGTACATAAGTTACTGTGGTACTCATAATTTCAACATGCCAAATGATAAGAAAACTGATGGATCTCGATCGAGGAAATGAAATCCCAAGAGGACTTTGTTTGCTACAAGACATGAGAGGCTTGCGAGAGAGGCGGAGCCACCCACGTTGCCCGAGACGACACGCATGATGAGGAAGAGCAGGATGGGAGGGCCATCTCCGAAGGCACGCTTGGCTGCCGCCATCTCGTAGACCACACAGCCCAGGCTCCAGACGTCGGACTGCAACGCAGACACGCACACCGTCACTTGGCGTCTTCGTCGTCGTCGTCGTCGTCGTCGTCATTGTCGCAGTAGAAAGCTTACTTGGTCGATTTAGTGTGACATCAATATGGATGAAAACGCAAGACAGGGAGTCTTGCTTTTACTCTGGCATAAACTGTTACGTCGGCAATTTGCAAGCTGTGTGTCCCGTATTTAAAGAGACTTGTTTTACCCAGGGCCGGATCTAGGGGGGGTGCTGGGGGTGCTCGAGCACCCCCCCCCCCCAAAAAAAAAACAAAAAAAAAAAAAACCTCCGTGGCAGCCGGGAGTTGGGGGAAGGAGGGAGGGAAGGGGGTGGTTGCTCAAATATGTTGATCTACTTCCCACCTCATCGGATATCGGCACACTTTGCTTGGTAGCAGAGACAGTATAGTTAGTAAAAAGCTTGGGAAGGAGGGGGGGGGGCCCTTTAATTTTCTACCTAAATAACTTTTAAAAGGTATGCTGGGCTTTGCTATTGAGGCGGAGCCCAGGATTTTCCCTCTATGCTGTTAATTAAATACCTCTCCACTTCGGGATAGAACTACCAGCACACTCTTCTATCTCCTCACACTCTTGTCCTCCTGTCCGGCCCCTACGTGGAATTGTTGTTGAGAGACGATAGGTGAGAGCTTGAGGCGTGCTGGATTTCCTTGATTCTTTGTATTGTTTATAACCAAAGTGGCGACGTAGTCAACCTCCGTCTTGTTGTACAGCATCTGGGCCCAGCATCTTTTAGCCCCCCCCCCCTCCTTCCCAAGCTTTTTACTAACTATACTGTCTCTGCTACCAAGCAAAGTGTGCCGATATCCGATGAGGTGGGAAGTAGATCAACATATTTGAGCAACCACCCCCCCCCCCTCCCTCCTTCCCCCAACTCCCGGCTGCCACGGAGGTTTTTTTTTTTTTGTTTTTTTTTTGGGGGGGGGGGTGCTCGAGCACCCCCAGCACCCCCCCTAGATCCGGCCCTGGGTAAAACAAGTCTCTTTAAATACGGGACACACAGCTTGCAAATTGCCGACGTAACAGTTTATGCCAGAGTAAAAGCAAGACTCCCTGTCTTGCGTTTTCATCCATATTGATGTCACACTAAATCGACCAAGTAAGCTTTCTACTGCGACAATGACGACGACGACGACGACGACGACGAAGACGCCAAGTGACGGTGTGCGTGTCTGCGTTGCAGTCCGACGTCTGGAGCCTGGGCTGTGTGGTCTACGAGATGGCGGCAGCCAAGCGTGCCTTCGGAGATGGCCCTCCCATCCTGCTCTTCCTCATCATGCGTGTCGTCTCGGGCAACGTGGGTGGCTCCGCCTCTCTCGCAAGCCTCTCATGTCTTGTAGCAAACAAAGTCCTCTTGGGATTTCATTTCCTCGATCGAGATCCATCAGTTTTCTTATCATTTGGCATGTTGAAATTATGAGTACCACAGTAACTTATGTACCGTTTCCGTTCTACGTCTTCTTTCGAGACGGACTATCAAAACATCGAATTCATATGTGGCAAATGAAAAAAGGCCTTTAATTGCAGTCTGTTCGTGAGTTAATTACATTGTGGTTGAAGTAACTTCTAGTACACTCCTGTGTTTCCCCTTCGCATTTGTCCCTTTCTGCTCTGCCTCGATGGCTGCTGTTGCTGTGTCGAAGTCTTTGCCTGTTGGGTGAGGACTGACTGCAGTGTGGCGTTTGACGGCAGCCAACCCTTCCCTTGTGCAGGTGCCCCAGATTCCAGAGTGGTACTCCGACGACCTCCGTGGCCTGGTGAAGAAGATGATGGATAAGGAGCCCAAGACGAGGCCTGACGCCACCAGACTGCTGGAGACGTCGCCCATCAAGAACTACCTGGACAAAGCCACGCCTGTGAGTTGTCCTCTCTTGCCTGGGGGACTTCCTGACAGATCTCTCTTTGGTCACTGTGACGACCCTCGCCTGGGGGACTTCCTGACAGATCCCTCTTTGGTCACTATGACAACCCTCGCGGTGCTTCCTTTGTGGGATAACCATTCCCGCGCTTTCAGTTTCAGGCCTGTTTGTGTTTTTCTTGGCGTTTTGTTCATTTAGACGGACAACAACGAATACCTATAGAGATGTCTGCGAAAATCGTCATTGTGCTTGCTTTGATCATATCCGGGGCGAACCTTGTTCTCCGCACCTATTTGTGTGACATGCTCTTTGTGTTGCAAGCGGCTTGTGACTCAGCCTCTAAACACTTTACATCGCTTATTGTCGACAAATTTGAAACGTTTGCTGCAAGATCTAAATTTCTAAATAACAACTTTTCTCTTTATGTTTTAATTAGCAGAGCAACGTCTGTTTTAATAGCAGATTTGTTTGTTCTTAAATGTAAGCAGGGTGGAGCACATAATCAAAGGCACGTATCTGAGCAAAATATACGACTGTGCAAGTGATAGGCAGGTAAGTATACATACACGCTCATGCACGCACACATACACACAAGCAAGCACGCACACACACACACACACACACACACACACACACACACACTCACGCACACACGTACGCATGCATGCACACATACAAACCCAGGCAGACACACACAGACGCACGCACGCACGCACGCACACGTACATGCAACATACACTGCAGAAACTACAACAACCACAAACATGAATGGACACAGCGAGATCTGCATCAGTTCTCTGTGTGTAGAACAAATTAACGTTTTGGGCCGATGTGGCTGCTAATTTGCCAGACACCTTTCTATCATCCACGTCTTGATTTGCAGCCCTTGGACATCATAAAGTCCACAAGGACGCGCTCTGCGCAGGATGGCCAGAGACCGCCGAAGAGGCCACGTCACATGCCCTTCAAGGATGACGACATCAAGGTACCCTTGGACTCCCTGAACATCCACCGGCAGCGTATGCAGCAGCTGGACAAAGACGTCACGACCAGAGGCATATCAGAACTGAGCAGGCGAGGTCAGTGGAGTCGTGCTGTTTGCGAGGTTTCGCTGTTTTGCAGTTCAGTTTGCAGTCATCTGCCCCAGCATTCTAGTCCACTGGAGACTTCGCCTGCCGGCAAAACAGTCTCTAGCACAGTTGACATCATGTGATGGAAGGATTTCGTCCAAAAATTTCAAATGAGGGTCACACGAGAGGGTTGTGGGATAGCCGATCTGCTCCCTGACATACGCCGTTAAAGTAGTTCTAAGACTATTTCACACGAAACTCATAACTTTCTTTTGTTGAGGCAATAAACAAGCGTTTATTCGATGACATTAAATGTTTCTGTTGAAATGGAAACAAGTTTTGACATCTGAATGATTTCTGTAAAAAGTGGAGTGAAAAAAAGTATCAGAACGAACTATTTTTGGCGCAGTGCTGGTCTAAGGGCGCGTTTGTTTGGCCCAAAATCTCCCTAAATGGCTAGTCGAGGGCGAGTGAGACGCTCCTACAGCTAAAAAAACGGCCAATCATCTCGCAAGGCGGAAGAACATGGCTGCGTCCTGGCACCAAAGTCGGTGAAGAAGTTGCCGATAGGCAAAATAACTGACGAATCAGATATCACATCCGTTTTTCACTTCATAGAAAACACCAATTGAGGGAGCTCCGGACCTCCCTCGGCTTCCCACCTTCACGGCGAGTGCGTCCTTATGAGCGAGGAACGTAGACAACGCCTAGCCCTCGCAATTCTCTCGAGATGTTGGGCCAAACAAACACGCCCTATTACTCATTCATTGCGAACTGTGCCAGAGTCACCACTGACTCGGGTTCACAGTATGCTGCCCCAGACCACTGGTGGTTGTCGTCAGTTGTAACGTGAGCACTGACACGGAGAGAACTGTTGCTGCCGACTGCTTTGCGTCATGCGGGATCTTGCCAGTGCTAAGTTTTATCTGTAAAAACATCTCCTTTAATCTGCAGTTCGAGGATGGGATTTGTGTTTTGGTAAGATGATCATTTCCAGTCGTATACGTTGCTCTGAGAATGTTGTGAGCAGGCGTGTGTTCTCTGCAGTGCTTCCCAAGTTGTCCTATTCTGTTGCTTGTCACACTGACCTCGTGACTGTATTTGCAAGAAAACTTGTTTCGTGTTATTATCTCTCCTGATATATATATGCCCATATTTCAGGGGTTTTCTGATTCTGATTGAAGAGGAATTAATAACTTCCTGTCAATAGATTGAATGATATCCTCCTGCAAGGTTCACACACACTCACCACACACACACAACGCACACATCCACTAACAAACACACACACACACATACACATACACACCATACACACACACACACGTACACACACACATACACACACACGCACACACACACGCACACACACACACACACACACACACACACACACACACACACACACACACACACACACACAGAGGCAACAGACGTCTATCAGTGGTGGTACAGTGAAAAGTACAGGAAAAACGGGATCATGCAGAACCATGTTCTCTTCTTGTTTTGCTGCTTGAGAAGCCTTACGCTGTACTTTCTGGTCAAGGAGCTATCACTTGCGTGCTACAGACCTCCAGAGTGCAACTGCAGGTCCCAAGATGGCAACGAGTTGATAAAGATGCATTATCAACCTCCATGCACACGTCACATTCCGTGCACACGTCACACTCCGTGCTCACGTCACACCGTGCACGCGTCACACTCCGTGCACACGTCACACTCCGTGCACACGTCACACTCCATCCACACATCACACTCCATCCCATTCAGCGTGGCTGAGACTAGTGAATATAGTCTCAGCAACAGGTTGGTCACGTGATAGCCTAAATTCTTCCATAACATGCATACCACCGTTCTGAACAGCCACGCTGAATGCCATATCACATCGTGAGTGTATTCCTCCGCTTGTTGTGATACACTCCATACTGGCAGCCATTTTTCCGTCAGTTCATTTTCTAAACATCGATTTCCCATGAATGTAAAACTTGTATGCGGTAAAATTCGAATCACAAGAGTGTAATATTGTGAACTCTACTAATTATAAGGACTTTGAATACAACAGCAATATTTATACTTCATTGAGCGAGTAAGGCAACCAATCCCGTCTGCATAATCTTCGATACACACAGAAACCCACTGAGTGCTTTTGCTGATGAGGAATCATTAATTTAATGTATGCTTAGAAGGATAAAACTTAGAAAAACTGCTTCTGAGCTATCCGATAATATCGAACTTCGGAATCGGACGGATTCCTACAGAAGAAACTTCCATTCGATTAACGTTCAACACAGGTTAAATCACTTACTGACTCCATCAGTCGACACCGAATGATCGAAGTGTGGAGCTCGTCAAACAGTGTGAAGGCAGTTAGACCACAGGTTCCGGCCAGAAAGCATTTACTTGCGAGAGTATAACCATAGATTCACGAAACCATCCCGGACCCATAGGAATCCTTTTTGCTGCGTAGGTCCAAAGATCGCGTGTATTACCAAAGACTATTCATAACTGTATAATCTTTGGTATTACTATACACAATCGCACGTGCTCAGGGCAGTTTGCAACCTTATAGACACGTTCGCGCTAAAAGTAGTTCTCAAATGATTTCCTGAAAATCTCATAGATTAGTTTTATTAGAACACCAAATTTGTGTTTATCTATCGGGATAAATAATTGGAGTGAAATAGAATCGCCTCTTTTTACTCTCAATGGTCTTCTGATCATGTTGAATTTTGATTGGTAGAATCAATGGAATGTGGAGCCGAAGTCACGTGACCAACCTGTGTCAGAGACACTATGATCTCTGTGTTCAGAATGACTCCATCCACACATCACACTCCATCCATGTCACACACCATCCATGCTTCACACTCCATTCACATCCCATGCGCTGCAGAAGCTGGCGGTCCCATTAGATAGTGTCTTTCTTCAGAGGAAGAGCCCCCGTCAGGAAGTGTTTCGGCCCTTTAAACTTCCTGACACTCTCAAAGAGTGTTTCGTCGGGCAGCGTGCATAACTCGCATTACCTCTCTTCTCTCCGTATAGGTGCAAAACCGGGACCTGTGAGTGCCGTGATTTTGCATGTACACTGCAGGGCAGTTAGCCCTGGTTGCAGTCACGAGCCAGCCATGGACTGGAATGCTACTGCACGGAGTGAAAGCAGTGCTGGTTCCTGGTCTTGCTTTTTCTCTGTCCGCCAATGTCTTTGTCATCGGGGACCAGTAGAGGACATCAAGGCATAGTACGGTTTGAGCCCCAATTACGAGTGATAAGTTGCTATAGAAACCAGTACTCACGCAATACTTCATTGCCAACAGATGGCGCTGCGGGCGGAGTGCCCTCGAAGGCTACAGCCAATGCGGTTGAACCCCTGCCCAACACTGGTTCTATGCTGGGCTACCAGGGGCTGCTCAGCAAGACGCAGAAGTCCAAGAACAAGGCAGCACGCAAGCAGATGCCAGACCTGGCCAAGCCAAGTCCATCTCCACAGGTGTCCACCCACACGCTGACCACCCTCACCCACATGCTCTCTGCCATGCGCGTCCCAGAGGTGAGCGCAGACACAATCTGTAAGCAGATTGAAAGGCGTGGTGGCAGGTGTGCAGACACGTCTAAATGCTTGCATGCGAGTGCCCTTGTGTTTGTGAGAACGTTCGTGAGTACTTGTATGCTTGCGTGCGTGTAGGCGTGATTGCTGGTATGTGAATGAGTGCATACAATGTGTTTCGACTTGCGTGTGAGCATACAGATATGAATATATGCATGTGTGTGGATGATTCCTTGTGACCTTCAAGTGCATGCATACATTTGTGCGAGGCTGTGTGTGTGTGTGCGTGTGTGTGTGTGTGTGTGTGTGTGTGCGTGTGTGTGTGTGTGTGTGTGTGTGTGTGTGTGTGTGCATGTGTGTGCGTGCGTGCGTGGTTGTCTCGCGCGCATTCATGCACGCACGCGTTTTGTTTGTCTAAATTTATGGTAGGAAAGCACTGTGAATGACATCACAGCAAAGCAAAGGCTAGAGACGGTCAAATTAGATAGGGATCTTTGTTGTAGAGGAACAATTGTAAAACAACGTGTAATTTCAAAATGGACGGGTGTGTTCCGTCCGCGGGTGCCTGCGTGCATACGTGCATGCGACCATTCAAAAGATAGCTTGATCAAGCGAAAGACCGAAGGAACTGATGATCAATAAACACCAGCTTTGATCACTCCAAGTACAGCAGTAATGTCCCAGGTCACGTGCCCTGTTTGCAGGGCGCAGAGGAGGGAGGCGAGGACACCCTGGTGGAAATCCCTGAGGGAGCCTCCGCCCCAGCTCAGGATAAGAAGGGTTAGTTCCCCTTTCCTTCCTTCTGTGGGTCGAGGGTCAGAATTTATCGATCCTCTCTGACTGCTACATATGAGCATTGTGAAAGGCAAATGACGTGGGAAATAAACCCTCTGGTTTGCGAATCTTCTAGACAGCACCTGCGATTCGAGTCGTCGATGTTGTGTACAACATATTCCCTCGTCCATTTCAGAGAAAGAACAAACATATCTTCTGCGACAAATCCAGGTGTTGCAAGGGTAAGTTTTTGGATGAATGTTTGAATTTTTGCAATGAAGTATTAATCGAAATACACCAAGTGAAATGCTGTTGGAGTTACTGCCCTGAGTTTTCACTTTTATTGTATCAGTTTCTTTCAAACGTAATAATTTAAATAAATTTGTCCAAAAAGTTTTCATTTCGTCGACATAACACTACACAATGTCTATTTAGTAGACTTCCCCGATGTTTGATGCCTTTCTGTTATGTATGTATTGCCTACAGTATACTGTGTGTGTGTGTTGCCTATAGTATACTGTATTTGTGTTACCTACAGTGTACTGTGTATGTGTTGTCTATAGTGTACTGTGTGTGTGTGGTCTACAGTGCAGTGTGTATGTGTTGCCTACAGTGTACTGTGTACATGTTGCATGCAGTATATTGTGTGTGTGTTGCCTACAGTGTAATGTGTATGTGTTGCCTGCAGTGTAATGTGTATGTGTTGCCCACAGTGTAGTGTGTATGTGTTGCCCACAGTGTATTGTGTGTGTGTTGCCTACAGTGTACTGTGTATGTGTTGCTTGCAGTGTATTGTGTATGTGTTGCCCACAGTGTATTGTGTATGTGTTGCCCACAGTGTACTGTGTATGTGTTGCCCACAGTGTATTGTGTATGTGTTGCCAACAGTGTATTGTGTATGTGTTGCCCACAGTGTATTGTGTATGTGTTGCCCACAGTGTATTGTGTATGTGTTGCATGCAGTGTAGTGTTTATGTGTTGCCCACAGAGTATTGTGGATGTGTCACCCACAATGTAGTGTGTATGTGTTGCCCACAGTGTAGTGTGTATGTGTTGTCTGCAGTGTACTGTGTATGTGTTGCCCACAGTGTATTGTGTATGTGTTGCCCATAGTGTACTGTGTATGTGTTGCCCACAGTGTACTGTGTATGTGTTGCTCACAGTGTACTGTGTATGTATTGCCTACAGTGTAATGTGTATGTGTTGCCCACAGTGTATTGTGTATGTGTTGTCTGCAGTGTAGTGTGTATGTGTTGCCTACAGTGTACTGTGTATGTGTTGCCCACAGTGTACTGTGTATGTGTTGCATGCAGTGTAGTGTGTATGTGTTGCCCACAGTGTATTGTGTATGTGTTGCCTGCAGTGTAGTGTGTATGTGTTGCCTGCAGTGTAGTGTGTATGTGTTGCATGCAGTGTAATGTGTATGTGTTGCCCACAGTGTATTGTGTATGTGTTGCCTGCAGTGTAGTGTGTATGTGTTGCCCACAGTGTATTGTGTATGAGTTGCCCACAGTGTAGTGTGTATGTGTTGCCCACAGTGTAATGTGTATGTGTTGCTCACAGTGTAATGTGTATGTGTTGCCTGCAGTGTACTGTGTATGTGTTGTCTGCAGTGTATTGTGTGTGTGTGTGTGTGTTGCCTGCAGTGTATTATGTATGTGTTGCCCACAGTTCATTGTGCATGTGTTGCCCACAGTGTAGTGTGTATGTGTTGCCCACAGTGTAGTGTGTATGTATTGCCTACAGTGTATTGTGTATGTGTTGCCCACAGTGTATTGTGTATGTGTTGCATGCAGTGTAGTGTTTATGTGTTGCCTACAGTGTATTGTGGATGTGTTGCCCACAGTGTAGTGTGTATGTGTTGCCCACAGTGTAGTGTGTATGTGTTGTCTGCAGTGTACTGTGTATGTGTTGCCCACAGTGTACTGTGTATGTGTTGCCCACAGTGTACTGTGTATGTGTTGCCCACAGTGTACTGTGTATGTGTTGCCCACAGTGTACTGTGTATGTGTTGCCTGCAGTGTACTGTGTATGTGTTGCCTGCAGTGTACTGTGTATGTGTTGCCTGCAGTATTATGTGTATGTATTGCCTGCAGTGTATTGTGTGTGTGTGTTGCCTGCAGTGTACTGTGTATGTATTGCCTGCAGTGTAGTGTGTATGTGTTGCCCACAGTGTAGTGTGTATGTGTTGCCCACAGTGTACTGTGTATGTGTTGCCCACAGTGTACTGTGTATGTGTTGCCCACAGTGTAGTGTGTATGTATTGCCTACAGTGTAATGTGTATGTGTAGCCCACAGTGTACTGGGTATGTATTGCCTGCAGTGTAGTGTGTATGTGCTGTCCACAGTGTATTGTGTATGTGTTGCCTGCAGTGTATTGTGTATGAGTTGCCCACAGTGTAGTGTGTATGTGTTGCCTACAGTGTAATGTGTATGTGTTGCCTGCAGTGTAGTGTGTATGTGTTGCCCACAGTGTATTGTGTATGAGTTGCCCACAGTGTAGTGTGTATGTGTTGCCCACAGTGTAATGTGTATGTGTTGCTCACAGTGTAATGTGTATGTATTGCCTGCAGTGTACTGTGTATGTGTTGTCTGCAGTGTATTGTGTGTGTGTTGCCTGCAGTGTATTATGTATGTGTTGCCCACAGTTTATTGTGCATGTGTTGCCCACAGTGTAGTGTGTATGTGTTGCCTACAGTGTATTGTGTATGTGTTGCCCACAGTGTATTGTGTATGTGTTGCATGCAGTGTAGTGTTTATGTGTTGCCTACAGTGTATTGTGGATGTGTTGCCCACAGTGTAGTGTGTATGTGTTGCCCACAGTGTAGTGTGTATGTGTTGTCTGCAGTGAACTTTGTATGTGTTGCCCACAGTGTAGTGTGTATGTGTTGCCCACAGTGTACTGTGTATGTGTTGCCCACAGTGTACTGTGTATGTGTTGCCTGCAGTGTACTGTGTATGTGTTGCCCACAGTGTACTGTGTATGTGTTGCCCACAGTGTACTGTGTATGTGTTGCCCACAGTGTACTGTGTATGTGTTGCCTGCAGTGTACTGTGTATGTGTTGCCCACAGTGTACTGTGTATGTGTTGCCCACAGTGAACTGTGTATGTGTTGCCCACAGTGTACTGTGTATGTGTTCCCCACAGTGTACTGTGTATGTGTTGCCCACAGTGTACTGTGTATGTGTTGCCTGCAGTGTATTGTGTATGTGTTGCCCAGAGTGTACTGTGTATGTGTTGCCTGCAGTGTACTGTGTATGTGTTGCCCACAGTGTACTGTGTAAGTGTTGCCCACAGTGTAGTGTGTATGTGTTGTCTGCAGTGTACTGTGTATGTGTTGCCTGCAGTATTGTGTGTATGTATTTCCTGCAGTGTATTGTGTATATGTGTTGCCTGCAGTATTATGTGAATGTATTGCCTGCAGTGTTGTGTGTGTGTTGCCTGCAGTGTACTGTGTATGCATTGCCTGCAGTGTATTGTGTATGTGTTGCCCACAGTGTACTGTGTATGTGTTGCCTCCAGTGTAGTGTGTATGTGTTGCCTGCAGTATTATGTGAATGTATTGCCTGCAGTGTATTGTGTGTGTGTGTTGCCTGCAGTGTACTGTGTATGCATTGCCTGCAGTGTATTGTGTATGTGTTGCCCACAGTGTACTGTGTATGTGTTGCCTCCAGTGTAGTGTGTATGTGTTGTCTGCAGTGTACTGTGTATGTGTTGCCCACAGTGAACTGTGTATGTGTTGCCCACAGTGTACTGTGTATGTATTGCCCACAGTGTATTGTGTATGTGTTGCCCACAGTGAACTGTGTATGTGTTGCCCACAGTGTACTGTGTATGTGTTGCCCACAGTGTACTGTGTATGTATTGCCCACAGTGTACTGAGGCCCACAGTGAACTGTGTATGTGTTGCCCACAGTGTACTGTGTATGTATTGCCCACAGTGTATTGTGTATGTGTTGCCTGCAGTGTACTGTGTATGTATTGCCCACAGTGTACTGTGTATGTGTTGTCTGCAGTGTACTGTGTATGTATTGCCCACAGTGTAGTGTGTATGTGTTGCCTGCAGTGTACTGTGTATGTATTGCCTGCAGTGTATTGTGTGTGTGTGTTGCCTGCAGTGTACTGTGTATGTATTGCCCACAGTGTAGTGTGTATGTGTTGTCTGCAGTGTACTGTGTATGTGTTGCCCACAGTATAGTGTGTGGATGTGTTGCCCACAGTGTAGTGTGTATGTGTTGCCCACAGTGTAGTGTGTATGTGTTGCCCACAGTCTATTGTGTATGTGTTGCCTGCAGTGTACTTTGTATGTATTGCCCACAGTGTAGTGTGTATGTATTGCCTGCAGTGTAATGTGTATGTGTTGTGTGACGTACTCGTTCTTTACTCTAATTTAACTTATCCCAACTGAATAAATTAAATGGCTTGTTTCAATGTCTAGGGGTGAAATCTTGAAGAACCAAAGCACGCACCTTCATTTCCTCACTCAAACGATGGATGGAAACTGTCTGACAATGAAGAAATGGCAAAACCAGTATCAATTCAAATGAGTTGTTTAATTATTCAGGATGCAATTACCCTTGAAAGGGGAATGGGCGGCAAGCGCCACAAAATTCATCAAATGCAATCACAAGCAATCATCAATTCAGTATTCAAAACTCGCAATGAGAAATAAAAACAATCAAGGAAAAGAAAATGTCTGCCCTGAGCCAAGATGATAAACCAAATGTACTTAACTGACCTCTCGATGAAACCGTGGAGCTGTGGTTGCACGGGCCTACACCCCACGCCTAATGCGCTTTACACAGGGGTTGAGGCAGGGGAAGGGGGTTTTGAGTGCACCGACATTGCAGCCGGTGACTCGGGAGAAAATCACCACAACGATGAAAAGTGCGGAGACTCGGCATTCTCTCGGGGGTTACGCTTCTGGTTCGTGGACTCGGAGGGGACTCGTTCCTCCTCCGTCTTCGCTGTAGAGGAGTCGGTTCTTCTGCGAGACAGGCCGCCTCGCTTCAGCAAAGCAAGCAAGCAGGCCGGCAGGCAGGCAGGCCATCCACCACTTCACCACCCCCTGGCAAAGGGGTTCTCTTCCAGTCGGTTCCGGGCGGGCTGAGGGTTCTCTCCGCTACCATTCTTCTTCTTCCACTTCCTGACATGGCCACCGCCAAGGGGAAAAACCTACACTAAGCAGGGCGCCAACATCTCCGAGGATACTGCTTCGCTAAAAATAAATGTAATGACGCCACGAACATCCGGCGACACTTGCTTAAATGCATTCACTGACGTCACACTGTTCACTCTGTCCAATCCCCACAGTTCATTCCACTCCGCTCCGATTGATCAGTTCATTAGCTGAAAGTCATAGATTGGTTAGCGTGAAAACGCCAGTGGAGTCCACCACTCATAACACTTCCAAGTCACTCTCCTTACACGGGGTCATTTCTCTGCTAACACCGGCTCAGGGCAAGGAAAAACCACTAAAGCTACGGCTCAGCAGACACCTGTTAATAATAATAATAAACAGAAGGTATGAAAAAGCGTTGTCTCGCCACAGTTGTCTGCAATGTACTGTGTATGTGTTGCCCACAGTATAGTGTGTGGATGTGTTGCCCACAGTGTAGTGTGTATGTGTTGCCCACAGTGTAATGTGTATGTATTGCCTGCAGTGTAATGTGTATGTATTGCCTGCAGTGTACTGTGTATGTATTGCCCACAGTGTAGTGTGTATGTGTTGCCTGCAGTGTACTGTGTATGTGTTGCCCACAGTGTACTGTGTATGTGTGTCCTGCAGTGTACTGTGTATGTGTTGCCTGAAGTGTACTGTGTATGTGTTGCCTGCAGTGTATTGTGTGTATGTATTGCCTGCAGTGTATTGTGTGTATGTGTTGCCTGCAGTGTGTTGTGTATGTATTGCCCACAGTGTACTGTGCATGTGTTGCCTACAGTGTAATGTGTATGCTTTGCCTGCAGTGTATTGTGTGTGTGTTGCCTGCAGTGTATTGTGTGTGTATTGCCTGCAGTGTACTGTGTATGTTTTGCCTGCAGTGTTATGTGTGTGTGTTGCCTGCAGTGTGTTGTGTATGTGTTGCCCACAGTGTAGTGTGTATGTATTGCCTGCAGTGTAATGTGTATGTGTTGCCCACAGTGTACTGTGTATGTGTTGCCTACAGTGTACTGTGTATGTATTGCCTGCAGTGTATTGTGTGTGTGTTGTCTGCAGTGTACTGTGTATGTATTGCCTGCAGTGTATTGTGTATGTATTGCCTGCAGTGTACTGTGTATGTATTACCTGCAGTGTATTGTGTGTGTGTTGCCTGCAGTGTATTGTGTATGTGTTGCCTGCAGTGTATTGTGTGTGTGTTGTCTGCAGTGTACTGTGTATGTATTGCCTGCAGTGTATTGTGTATGTATTGCCTGCAGTGTACTGTGTATGTATTACCTGCAGTGTATTGTGTGTGTGTTGCCTGCAGTGTATTGTGTATGTGTTGCCCACATTGTAGTAGGTATGTGTTGCCTGCAGTGTGTTGTGTATGTGTTGCCCACAGTGTAGTAGGTATGTGTTGCCTGCAGTGTACTGTGTATGTATTGCCCACAGTGTATTGTGTGTGTGTTGCCTGCAGTGTGTTGTGTATGTATTGCCTGCAGTGTAGTAGGTATGTGTTGACTGCAGTGTATTGTGTATTTGTTGCCTGCAGTGTATTGTGTATGTATTGCCTACGGTGTACTGTGTATGTGTTGCCTGCAGTGTACTGTGTATGTATTGCCTGCAGTGTACTGTGTATGTATTGCGTGCAGTATATTGTGTATGTATTGCCTACAGTGTAGTGTGTATGTGTTGCCCACAGTGTACTGTGTATGTATTGCCTGCAGTGTAATGTGTATGTGTTGCCCATAGTGTACTGTGTATGTGTTGCCTACAGTGTACTGTGTATGTGTTGCCTGCAATGTACTGTGTATGTATTGCCTGCAGTGTACTGTGTATGTATTGCCTAAAGTGTACTGTGCATGTGTTGCCTAAAGTGTACTGTGCATGTGTTACATACAATGTATTGTGCTGTGTTTGTGTTGCCTACATGTGCTTGCCTTGCGTACAGTATTTTTGTGCATATGTGTTCCTTACAGTGTGTTGTGTGCATATTGCCTTCACTTTGTTGTTCGTCGTGTTGCCTACAATATGTTGTGTGCCTGGTACATACACTGTGTTGAATGCATGTTGCCTACATTGTGTTGCGTGTATGTTGCCTACACAGTGTTGAATGCATGGTGTATTCAGTATGCTGTGTGCTTGTTGCCTACAATGTATTGTATGTCGTGTTGTCTTCAGTGGGCTGTGTAAATGTTGCCTACACTGTATTGAGTGCATGATGTATAGTGTGTTGTATGCATGGTGCCTATACAATGGAATGTGCTTGTTGCTTGCACTGTATTGCATGAGTGATGCCAACAGTGTGCTGTGTGGTACCTACAGTGTGCTGCATGTTGCCTACAGTGTGCTGTGTGCATGGTGCATACTATGTGTGGTGCGTATATTGCATACAGTGTGTTGTGTGCGTGTTGCCCACAGTGTGTTGTGTGCATGTTGCTTGTAGTGTGTTGCGTGTATGTTGCCTACACTGTGCTGTGTGTATGTGCTTACCGTGTGTTGCGTGCACATTGCCTACACTGTGTTGTATCCATGGTGCACACAGTATGCTGTGTCTATGTTGCCTCCACTGTACTGCGTGTATACGGTGTGCTGTGTGCATAGTGCATAACAATGTGATGTATGCTTGGTGCATACACTGTGTTGTGTGCATGGTGCATACAGTGTTGTGTGCAGGGTGCATACACTGTGTTGTGTGCAGGGTGCATACACTGTGTTGTGTGCAGGGTGCATACACTGTGTTGTGTGAATGATGCACACAGTGTTGTGTGCATGGTGCATACACTGTGTTGTGTGCATGATGCACACAGTGTTGTGTGCATGGTGCATACACTGTGTTGTGTGAATGATGCACACAGTGTTGTGTGCATGGTGCATACACTGTGTTGTGTGCAGGGTGCATACACTGTGTTGTGTGCATGGTGCATACACTGTGTTGTGTGCAGGGTGCATACACTGTGTTGTGTGAATGATGCATACAGTGCTGTGTGCATGGTGCATACACTGTGTTGAGTGAATGATGCATACAGTGCTGTGTGTATGGTGCATACACTGTGTTGTGTGCATGGTGCATACACTGTGTTGAGTGAATGATGCATACAGTGCTGTGTGCATGGTGCATACACTGTGTTGTGTGCATGATGCATACACTGTGTTGAGTGAATGATGCATACAGTGTTGTGTGCATGGTGCATACACTGTGTTGTGTGCATGGTGCATACACTGTGTTGAGTGAATGATGCATACAGTGCTGTGTGCATGGTGCATACACTGTGTTGTGTGCATGGTGCATACACTGTGTTGAGTGAATGATGCATACAGTGTTGTGTGCATGGTGCATACACTGTGTTGTGTACAGGGTGCATGCAGTATGTTCTGTGCATGTCGTCTGCACTGTGTTGTGTGCATGATGCATTCAGTGTTGTGTGCATGGTGCATAAACTGTGTTGTGTGCATGGTGCATACAGTGTTGTGTGCATGGTGCATACACTTTGTTGTGTGCATGGTGCATACACTGTGTTGTGTGAATGATGCATACAGTGTTGTGTGCATGGTGCATACACTGTGTTGTGTGCATGGTGCATACACTGTGTTGTGTGAATGATGCATACAGTGTTGTGTGCATGGTACATACTCTGTGTTATGTACAGGGTGCATGCAGTATGTTCTGAGCATGTTGTCTGCACTGTGTTGTGTGCGTGGTGCATGCAGTTTGCTGCATGTATTGTGCCTTCACTATGCTCTGTGCATGATGCACACAGTGTGCTGTGTGCGTGTGATTACCGTGCGTTGCGTGCACATTGCCTACACTGCGTTGTATCCATGGTGCATACAGTGCGTTGTATGTGTGTTACCTACACGGTGTTGTATGTGAGTTGCCTACACTGTGTTGTATGTGCGTTGCCTACACTGCGTTGTATGTGTGTTGCCTACACTGCGTTGTATGTGTGTTGCCTACACTGCGTTGTATGTGTGTTGCCTACACTGCGTTGTATGTGCGTTGCCTTCACTGCGTGTATGTGAGTTGCCTACACTGCGTTGAATGTATGTTGCCTTCACTGCGATGTATGTGTGTTGCCTACACTGCGTTGTTTGTGTGTTGCCTACACTGCAATGTATGTGTGTTGCCTACACTGTGTTGTATGTGTGTTGCCTACACTGCGTTGTATGTGAGTTGCCTTCACTGCGTTGTATTAGAGTTGTCTACACTGCGTTGTATCCATGTTGCCTTCACTGCGTTGTATGTGAGTTGCCTACACTGCGTTGTATGTGAGTTGCCTACACTGCGTTGTATGTATGTTGCCTACACTGCGTTGTATGTGAGTTGCCTACACTGCGTTGTATCCATGGTGCATACAGTGCGTTGTATCCATGGTGCATACAGTGCGCTGTATCCATGGTGCGTTGTATCCATGGTGAGTTGTATCCATGGTGCGTTGTATCCATGGTGCATACAGTGCGTTGTATCCATGGTGCATACACTGCGTTGTATCCATGGTGCGTTGTATCCATGGTGCGTTGTATCCATGGTGCATACAGTGCGTTGTATCCATGGTGCATACAGTGCGTTGTATCCATGGTGCGTTGTATCCATGGTGAGTTGTATCCACTGTGCGTTCTATCTATGGTGCATACAGTGCATTGTATCCATGGTGCATACACTGCGTTGTATCCATGGTGCGTTGTATCCACGGTGCATACACTGCGTTGTACCCATGGTGCATACAGTGCGTTGTATCCACGGTGCATACACTGTGTTGTACCCATGGTGCATACAGTGCGTTGTATCCATGGTGCGTTGTATCCATGGTGCGTTGTATCCATGGTGCGTTGTATCCATGGTGCATACAGTGCGTTGTATCCATGGTGCATACAGTGCGTTGTATCCATGGTGCGTTGTATCCATGGTGCGTTGTATCCATGGTGAGTTGTATCCATGGTGCATACAGTGCGTTGTATCCATGGTGCATACACTGCGTTGTATCCATGGTGCGTTGTATCCATGGTGCGTTGTATCCACGGTGCATACAGTGCGTTGTATCCATGGTGCATACACTGCGTTGTGTCCATGGTGCGTTGTATCCATGGTGCGTTGTATCCATGGTGAGTTGTATCCATGGTGCGTTGTATCCACGGTGCATACAGTGCGTTGTATCCATGGTGCGTTGTATCCACGGTGCATACACTGCTTGTACCCATGGTGCATACACTGCGTTGTATCCATGGTGCGTTGTATCCATGGTGCGTTGTATCCACGGTGCGTTGTATCCATGGTGCATACACTGCGTTGTATCCATGGTGCGTTGTATCCATGGTGCGTTGTATCCATGGTGCGTTGTATCCACGGTGCGTTGTATCCACGGTGCGTTGTATCCATGGTGAGTTGTATCCATGGTGCGTTGTATCCACGGTGCATACAGTGCGTTGTATCCATGGTGCGTTATATCCACGGTGCATACACTGCGTTGTACCCATGGTGCATACACTGCGTTGTATCCATGGTGCGTTGTATCCATGGTGCGTTGTATCCACGGTGCGTTGTATTCATGGTGCATACACTGCGTTGTATCCATGGTGCGTTGTATCCATGGTGCGTTGTATCCATGGTGCGTTGTATCCACGGTGCGTTGTATCCATGGTGCATACAGTGTGTTGTATCCATGGTGCATACACTGCGTTGTATCCATGGTGCGTTGTATCCACGGTGCGTTGTATCAATGGTGCATACAGTGCGTTGTATCCACGGTGCATACAGTGCGTTGTATCCATGGTGCGTTGTATCCACGGTGCATACACTGCGTTGTACCCATGGTGCATACAGTGCGTTGTATCCATGGTGCGTTGTATCCATGGTGCGTTGTATCCACGGTGCGTTGTATCCATGGTGCGTTGTATCCATGTTGCGTTGTATCCATGGTACGTTGTATCCATGGTGCGTTGTACCCATGGTGCATACAGTGCGTTGTACCCATGGTGCATACAGTGCGTTGTACCCTTGGTGCATACACTGCGTTGTACCCATGGTGCATACACTGCGTTGTACCCATGGTGCATACACTGCGTTGTACCCATGGTGCATACACTGCGTTGTACCCATGGTGCATACAGTGCGTTGTACCCATGGTGCATACAGTGCGTTGTATCCATGGTGCATACAGTGCGTTGTACCCATGGTGCATACAGCGCGTTATATTCCGTTGCAGGCAATGTGCGAGGGGTCTGGGCGAGGAGGCCCTGGCTGCAGCCTACCGCGTCATGGATCGTGTGAGTGACCACGAGGAGCTCAAGGTTAGTCTGACCTTCATGACGTCATTTTGTCCTCGTGACCATGCTAAGAAATTCAAAAAGAAAACATGGAATAAAAAATTGTCATTGTGGTTGCTGATTATGAAAGTATGTGCAACGTAAGACATCAACGCATCTCAAGCAACGTACTAGTATGTTTGCTGAAGCCAACGGATGTACAACAGATGGGGGTGGGGTGGGGAAGGGATGTGCAGCATGGGAGGTGGGAAGCAAGTGAAAAGAAAATGGTTTTGAAATAACGTGGATCTTGTCGCAGTACTGTACTTTTCCCTCTTTCTCAACTGGTACATAATTAATTAAAGAGCAATTGTTTGCATATCTCTTTGTTTCCCGGGCGCGTGCTTGCCTCATACATGTGGAATGAATCATGCAACATGATTAAGGGCTTCGATTGTACGGTGGTTTTCGATTATTATTTATTAAAGTCAATTTTTCTTACCGCATACTGCAAATACGGCGGAAATGTTCTTTACAAGGGCGAATAATGAATGTCGTCCTCCATTTTGTGTTTCCTTAGGCTCTGATCTCAAAACATGTGCAGCAGGCTACTACGCAAGAACGATGTATACTCGAGCCACACAGCATGCGTTTCTGGCGGAATCAATATCGAACTGGCGCAAGATCTCGCTACGAAGAAGTGTAGAAAAGCGCCTTTTCCTGCAGAAGCGCACTCAATTCCCATCACAGCAAATCAGTGCACTCCGATTCCACTGGCGGGCTTCCTAGGACAATAGATATGCAATCTAAAACAATCCTAAACGCATTTCCGGTCTTTTTTAAAGCGACTACCATACAAGCAACGCCCAATCAGTCAGTTCTTGTTATAAATCCATTTCTAAAACCAAATACTGTCTGCTTTTTCGTCTCAGATTTGATACCGACTCCTACATGATCACAGCGATCACTTAAGAATAATACCGGAAACGCCCTTTGGATTGCTTTGATTTGCATATCCATAGCCTATGTGTCATTGAAGTCTTTGCTCTTGCAGAATACTTGGATGTCTTGATTGGAACGTTTCTTTACCCGATGTTCTTTCTACTGCAGAACGAGCTGGTGGGATTGCTGGGGCAGGAAAAGTTCGAGGGCTTTGGCCACAAGATCATGTACCTGCGTCTCTTCGAGATGGGCCTGGACAAGCTGTCGCGCTGAGCAGCGCCCCCCCCCCCCCCCCCCCCTCCCCCCCAAAGAAGCAGGTCCAAGTTTTCATCAACTGTTCTACGCCGTGTTGAACGTGCCACGTGGCCAGACGCCATGCTTTGCGCAGTTTTGTGTGACGTGCGAAGGGAAGACCCAACAGGGGACAAATATGGCGCCTTCTGCTGAGACTGTGAAAGGGATAGACCCTAGTAATGAGTCCTGACCTCTATCTTTTCCAGCTTTGCTACCGCTTTTCCCTGTCTCGCTGTCGCATGAATCAGGATTTCTCTTCCCCTCTCCATCTGCCTGCCTGTAAAGTGTGAACGCCAGAAATGGGTCGCAAGTCGCTGTAGAAACCCCCCCCCCCCCCACCCACCCCCCATTACTTTAGTATAGTTTGCCCTGACCTATACTTTTTACTTTTTCTTTTTGTTGTTGCATTGTACTCTTTCACGAGGGGGCTGTAAGCGAGACGTCTTTCTCTGAGTGCATGCTCTGCGAGTTACCCTTTCAGACAATGTATGCAAATGAAAGAATCAATTCTAATCTGGGATTTTACATATTCAGGTAATGGGGAATGAGTATGCTACAGTTGAAGCTGACAGAGCAGGGGATCTCGCCAAATGATCACAATGATGATCCGAATTATTTGTCTTTTTCAGTAGCATAATAAAGAAACCTGAATCGAGTAGGTTCATACATCAAGGCATCGGTCAGAAATAAATGAAAGTGTAAGTAAAGCTGAAATACTGATGAAGGAATATTTATTCACTATTTTAAGTTTGTTGTTTTAAACTGATTGATAATGGATTGTTGATAGGATCCCTCAGTATTTCCTGTAATACGAATTGTTTGTCAGTCGCATGATTGCAGCCTCCCGAACTTGCGGCCTGTTCGCGCTTAGCTTGCCAAGTACAATTTTATCACTTTCGAGATATTTGCATATTCAGAAAGAAAGTAATTTTCTCTTTAGTGTCATGTAAAAATAACTGTTTTAACCCCAAAACCGAAAGTATAGTCGCCAAAAGAAATTAGACAGAGATACAGGTGACCATTTTGAGAAAATCAGCTTTAATTAAAATTCAGCGAATTCAGTCTCAGAAGGGTCTTCATGCAAATTAAAACTACTTCTTACCATGTTGTAGTTCAATATTAGTTCTAAGCAGAGGATATACCGTCAGGTATGAGATGCATAAACTATGTGATTGTGCAAAAAAATCAGTTTTATCCAAATTCACACACACACACACACACACACACACACACACACACACACACACACACACACACACACACACACATTCACACACACACACATATACACACACACACACACACATACACATTTACACACATTTACACACATTCACACACACACACACATTCACACACACACACACACATACACACACACACCGCCATTGTTTGAGATTGCCGTGCTGAATGGAGCGGATCTACACATTCACCATTTCATCAGAGAACGGGTTCCTTTGTGCATGAGGAAACAAAGCTGAAATCGGTAAAATGACAAAATGAGGAATTTCAACCACACTACATGTATTAGTCATTGTTGTTGTTGTTGCGTACCTGGGCTAAACACTCCCAGGATCACCCAAGTGGGTGAGATGATTGCGTGTGTGACTGTTTTTGAACACCCCGCCATATAGGCAGCCACACTCCGTCTTCAGGGGATTTGATCTCTGTCTCCAGAGAATGCCAGTTGTTATGTTAGGAGCTTACCACGGCTGAAGATAATCCCCACATAACAGTGCAACATAACAACATTTTGCTGTAGCCTTGGTTTTTGGCTGGAGTCAACATATAACAACATCCTTTGCCCAAGGCAAGTATTAGTCATTCATTCATGCATATTCCAGAAAAACCAGCATGTTAATGAAGAAAATCGTTCTCTTTATATATATAAACTGTAATGTGAAGTTCAGGAAATCAATAACGTAACATAATGCGCTGATGAGTTTTCTCTGCGTTTGCTCAAACACTGTTTTCCCGACTTCAGCATAGTTTCTCATGCACGTGCACGTCTGCTCTGGCTGATGGACATCCAGGACGGTCGTGAGGCGTGGACATCGACTGACAGGCACTGACAGGCACTGACAGGCACTGACAGGCACTGACAGGCACTGACATTCACTGGCAGGCACTGACATGGTTAGCCCCTTGTCTGCAGCTTAGAATTTCTCTCCTTTTCGAGCATCAAAGACCACAGTCCTGAAATCGGGTACCTGATGGGTGAATGGGAGAATGATGTGACCTGTACTGTATATAGCTCTTCGTGACGATTGAGGGCGGTAATTTTCATGGCATGGTTCCTTTTACGCTCGGATGAACGCAAAACTATTTTCATCTGGAATGGTTGAGTGGTAAGTACGCCTGTGCATATCTAGGGGTATTGCAAATCTCGGTAATAATGTGAAAGCTGTGTTCAAGAATGAAGTAGGTATCCGAATACTGAAAACTACATCGTGTTGAAAATGTTCGGCAACCTAAAAACAAAGAAAAGTTGTAGAATATAGTTTGTTCCGCTAAGGAAATAAGTTTGAGTCACATATTGATGTACCTTGAATTCTAAGTCTTTACATTGCTTTCGTGATCTTCATTTCGAAAGAAGTGAAGAATGTCACCAGTCTGCGTTGATTACTTCTGACACACTGGTACAGAAGAAGCATTGCAAATCTTCAGAGCCGATGTCTGGAGTGCTAGTCAATGGTTACATCTGGTCGTGGCAGGTAGATATGGTTGGGAGGTTGGTGTGGGTGGGTGGGAGACCATCTGATAGCCGTTAACTACACGAAAGCATTTAGAATGAAAAAATGTTGATTTTGTGTACATATTGCAACCTCACTTATTTTTTCAATTCTTACTACTGCAATAGTATGTGAATAAAGTTCAGGATATTGTTTACAAGTTTGTCAGTTGTGCATTATACATTCTTTCCTAATGTCAACTATAGTTCACATGAATGATATTTGGGCGTTTGTCGAAGAATCTTCATATAGAGAGAGTACAGACTGGTATACTCAATCATCAATGGATTGTGGAAGAACTGCAAGTATGGCTAAGGCCAAAGGATGCAGATAAATGATGTTTTACGGTCTATCAACCTTTGTAGGTTGAAAGAAAGTGTCCAGAGAGAGAGAGAGAGTTGGCTCGCCTCCCAAGAGGAGACAGACTCTAGATAGACGGGACTAGGCTCACTTCCTGGAGAGGACACTCTTCTCACCAAGTGAACGCTCCGTATACAAAAACGGCCCTTCTCAGGGCCACACTTTCTCATGAAAGAATACAAGTGTCGGACCTTTTGTCGCCCCTCCTTTCTTGAGCACGGCACTTTATTTGTGTTGCTTCTCCATACCCAGGAATAAAAAGTGGACCTGTGAGGGCTTAGATGGAAAATATGGTAAACTAACTGGCGCGTTCATTCGCAGCCTGGTTGCATGCTCCCCAGGGAGTTGTGATGGTGCCGGAGTGATGACTAGAGTAGCCCGTTGACCTGAGGATATAAATGTGTTGTTTGTGCATCCATTAATGGGTGGAAATTTGCAATGCCGAAAAAGCAGCTTTACTTTTTTTACCTCATCAGTTCCCTCTAGTGGAGGGAAGGACTTGAATGGGGACGTCACGTCGTGTCGTCAGTAACGGTACAGCGCTAGTCCCCACGCCACGCTCAACTCCGGTCGCTCGGCGCCATCTTGGGCTGGACAAAAGGTACCGCTACAGTGCGGCCATCTTGGGCTGGGCATAAGGTACCGCTACAGTGCGGACATCTTGGGCTGGACATAGGGTACCGCTACAGTGCGGCCATCTTGGGCTGGACATAGGGTACCGCTACAGTGCGGACATCTTGGGCTGGACATAAGGTACCGCTACAGTGCGGACATCTTGGGCTGGACATAGGGTACCGCTACAGTGCGGACATCTTGGGCTGGACATAAGGTACCGCTACAGTGCGGCCATCTTGGGCTGGACATAGGGTACCGCTACAGTGCGGACATCTTGGGCTGGACATAAGGTACCGCTACAGTGCGGCCATCTTGGGCTGGACATAGGGTACCGCTACAGTGCGGCCATCTTGGGCTGGACATAAGGTACCGCTACAGTGCGGCCATCTTGGGCTGGACATAAGGTACCGCTACAGTGCGGCCATCTTGGGCTGGACATAAGGTACCGCTACAGTGCGGCCATCTTGGGCTGGACATAGGGTACCGCTACAGTGCGGACATCTTGGGCTGGACATAGGGTACCGCTACAGTGCGGACATCTTGGGCTGGACATAAGGTACCGCTACAGCGCGGACATCTTGGGCTGGACATAAGGTACCGCTACAGTGCGGACATCTTGGGCTGGACATAGGGTACCGCTACAGTGCGGACATCTTGGGCTGGACATAGGGTACCGCTACAGTGCGGACATCTTGGGCTGGACATAAGGTACCGCTACAGTGCGGCCATCTTGGGCTGGACATAAGGTACCGCTACAGTGCGGACATCTTGGGCTGGACATAGGGTACCGCTACAGTGCGGACATCTTGGGCTGGACATAGGGTACCGCTACAGTGCGGACATCTTGGGCTGGACATAGGGTACCGCTACAGTGCGGCCATCTTGGGCTGGACATAAGGTACTGCTACACCGCGGACATCTTGGGCTGGACATAAGGTACCGCTACAGCGCGGACATCTTGGGCTGGACATAGGGTACCGCTACAGTGCGGACATCTTGGGCTGGACATAAGGTACCGCTACAGTGCGGACATCTTGGGCTGGACATAGGGTACCGCTACAGTGCGGACATCTTGGGCTGGACATAGGGTACCGCTACAGTGCGGCCATCTTGGGCTGGACATAGGGTACCGCTACAGCGCGGACATCTTGGGCTGGACATAGGGTACCGCTACAGTGCGGACATCTTGGGCTGGACATAGGGTACCGCTACAGTGCGGCCATCTTGGGCTGGACATAGGGTACCGCTACAGTGCGGCCATTTTGGGGGTTTGTTTGCTCGTTTCGTTTGCTTGTTTGCCCCATCACATATGTACCAGGCAAACTGATTTAGTGCAAGACGAATGGACGGGTTGGCAAGCTCATATTCGGCGCAAGCTGGTATGAAGTTTGCTACTCGTTGCAAGAATCATAAAGAGTTGCCTCCCTTAGATTGAAAACTGAATGTGTCAGGCAGTGGGTAAGCTAGCATCGCGGATGGATGGATGGAGTTGTACGGCCCATCAGTCTTTCTAAGCTATGTAGGTAAGACCAGTAAGCCAAAAGTCACTAGAATAGAGTAAGTGCAAATAAATGCATGATATCCCTATTCAGTCGTCTCTTTCGATGGATAGATAGAAGGATAGTGTTTTACGGCCTATCAGCCTTTGTAGGCTTTGTAAGGCCATTAAGCACGAAAATTACTAGAACAGTTTAGAGTAAACGCAAATCAAGTCATGGTGTCCCTTGTTATTCGCCTCTTACGAATCGCGTAGGGAGATGCGGTGGGTCAATTCTTACCTCGAACCCACAGGGGTGGGGGGGGGGGGGGGGTGGGGTGGGGGTGGGGGGGGTGGGGGGGGGGGGGGGGGATGTGCACTAGATAAACTATTGAATAAAAAGAACACGTACGAAGATGGACGACATCCCATCTGAAGACTAGAAAGTATCGGTTGAGGACCGTGATGACGAGTTGTTTGCAGCACTCACCAGAAGTGGGCGGAGAGTTAAAGCTAAAATCGTTTGCACGATCTTTGGTTACAGGAAGCCTCGACCTCAAATGCGATTCGTAAGGGGCGAATGTATAGGGAGATCCCGACTTAGTTGTCTTGCTCTTGCTCCAAGTAGTAAGCTCTTGTTTTCGTGATCAATGGACTTACATAGCCTACAGAGGGTTATAGACTGTAAAACCTCATTCAATTATTACATAGCGCACATTTGAGTTTGCTGCGGATCTTTTTGCAAGCTCTGCACTGCAATAACACCATTCAGCGTGGCTGAGACTATAGTGCATATAGTCTCAGCGACAGGTTGGTCACGTGATAGCCTTAATTCTTCCATAACATGCATATCACCATTCTGAACACTGAGTCTCAGCCACGCTGAATGGCATACCACATCGTTGAGTGTATTCCTCCGCTTGTTGTGATACACTCGATACTGGCAGCCATCTTTTCATCAATTCATTTTCTAAACATCGATTTCCCATCAATGTTAAACTTGTATGCGGTAAAATTCGAATCACAAGAGTGTAATATTGTGAACTCTACTAATTATAAGGACTTTGAATACAACAGCAACAATTATGCTTCATTGTGCGAGTAAGGCAACCAATCCCGTCTTCATAACGATAATCTTTTGGACTGATAGTACGATACGCCCAGAAATCCGCTGAGTGCTTTTACTGATGAGGAATCATTAATTTAATGTATGCTTAGAAGGATTAAACTTAGAAAGACTGCTTCTGAGCTCTCCGATAATATCGAACTTCGGAATCGGACGGATTCCTACAGAAGAAACTTCCACTCGATCAACGTTCAATACAGACAACAGTGAGTAAAATCTTCCTTCTACTTCTAAATCAGTCGATACACAAATGATCGAAGTGTGGAAGCAGCTCGTCAAACAGTGTGAAGGCAGTTAGACCAAAGGTTCCGGCCAGAAAGCATTTACTTGCGAGAGTATAACCATAGATTCACGAAACCAGCCCGGAGCCTTAGGAATCCTTTTCGCTGCGTTTATACTAGTTCCAAAGATTGCGTGTATACACAATCGCGCACGTGCTGAAGGCAGTTTGCAACCTTATAGACGACGTTCGCGCTAAAAGTAGTTCTCAAATGATTTCCTGAAAATCTCATAGATTAGTTTTATTAGAACAGCAAATTTGTGTTTATCTATCGGGATAAATAATTGGAGTGAAATAGAATCGTCTCTTTTTACTCTCAATGGTATTTTGATCATGTTGAATTTTGATTGGTAAAATCATTGGAATGTGGAGCCGAAGTCACGTGACCAACCTGTGTCAGAGATACTGTGTTCAGAATGCAATAACACCTGCGTGTGAAAAAAGTTACTTCCATTAGAAAGTCTCTTTAAAGCGTCACTGTTCAAGAATAGTGCTGAAAGATTTAACTGAGCAGTGTCAGAACTGCACTAATTGAACCAGAGCTTTAAAACAAAAATGTCAACATCGTTATAACGATTGAGCGTACTGGGCGTGCATGCCAGTTCAGGAAGCTGCATGCGGGTTGCATGACATACGAAACAACGTAACATTAATTTTCCAGTACCGAGTCTTTGTGTAGCGTTAATTGTTCTGTTGAAAAAAGAGTACTTAAAGATGAAATTGGACACTGCTAGAACTAGACGGAGCTGTAAGCAGCAAATAATGACATCCACAATAACGAGCTGATATCGTTTCATAACGATCGAAGCAGCTGATGTTCTCTCTCTCAGCCTACACCACACTGCAGTCTGCCACTCTGGTTGTCTTGCTTGACCGCCGACCAGGAACTCGTAGTAACCTTGGCGAAACGGGGTATTTACTGCAACTTCGCACAAACGTAAAATTTATCGACGAGCTACGCGTTGGCACGGCCGCACAGCGTAGTCGAAAGCTTCGTAAACTCGGTCGTGCGTAGTCGAGTATGCAGACCTGTTTCAGTGAAAATGCTTCGTGGCAGCCTGTTTAATTAATCCATGGCTGATTTCGTTCCTTCTTCTTACCTTGCATCCTTTTGGTAACATACACAGACGATAGAAAACCGTCGCGTTCTCACGGGAGCCGCTGCGTTTGGTAAACAAGACATGCGCATAGATGCTGCATTGAAAGGAGTTATCTCCCCGTTGATCGCGTTCGGCAGATGCGAAGCCATTCAGCGTCGCTGAGACTAGTGAATATAGTATTACATCTCTGTGTTCAGAATGATGCGAAGCTCGCTCGGACATGGTTGCCCATTCCAGTGCCCGTAGCTAACCCAATGAAGTCACACCCGACACGTCAGAAATGGCTCTTTATGAAGGAAAATTCGTATTCGATAACGATGTCTACTTTGTTCGACTGAAAAGAAGATAAACTCCTCGACGTTACACTTAGACGACTGAGTGTTGGTGGATGGCACAGAAGCATTGTAAAGCCCTTGAGTCAGTGCCACTCTGCTTCCCAGGATCGAGATGAATGGATGAAGTTATACGGCCTATCAGCCTTTGTAGGCTATGTAAGACATTGATCACGATAAAGCATTAGACGTGGTTGGGATAAGAGTTACTCAAGTAACGATTTTCCTGGCTATTCGCCTGTTAGTGTTACGAATCGCGTCGGGAGACTTTTTCGCCCCCAACCCACAAGGGGGGTGCCGGGACAGGGAGGTGTTGGCAGTGTGGCAGTAAGTGTAAGCCAAGACGTGAAGAAAGGAAGCTGATGAGGGAGAAAGGAGCAGCGCTTACGATTGCACTGACATCAAACAGTGCTTACTTTGGAAACGAGAGAGCAGATCCTGCGGTGCCCAGCGTTCAGGTGAGGAGGGAGAAACTGAGTATCAGGAAAGTGTCTGATTCTCTTAAGCTTCTGCTGTGGGAATCATCGCTCTGAGGGCAGAACAAGGAAAGCCAGGACGACGATAATTAAAAGAGGTGCCAACAACGAGAATGATAGCAGTAGACCTGTGGCAGCGGCGACGATTAAAGTGATGATGATAATGATAATAATCATGGTGATGGTGGTAGCAAAGACCCTATAGGATCTTTGGTGGTAGTGTGGTGGTAGTGGTGGTGGTGATGTGGATGTTAGTGGTGACGACGACGATGACGATGACGACGACGATGATGGTTAACCTGGCCTTCTTCGCTCGCTTCCAATCATGTGTTATTGCTCCTTTGAAACTCTGAGATGCACTTGCAGTTGCGAAGACTGAATCCGACCTGCTCAACTACTGCCTAAGGCTTGGAGAGAATCAAGCGTCCAAAGCTACTTTAGGCAGTAACTGCTATCGTCATCGCACGTGCTGAGGTCGGGGTTGTAAATTCGTCTGCATCAAACAAGTCGGCAGCTCTCCTCGGCTTCTTCCGTGGCAGGGAGTGACTGCAGTGGCGAGTGGAAGATTTTCCGCCCGACACTGAGCGTGCAATGTATTGTATTTGGGCCCTGAGACGCAGACAGCACTTCCCTGTGTGTGGACGTGCAGTCCCTGCATCATTGCCAGGCTTTCCCCAGTAGTCCTCACCTCTCATCCCAAACTGACCACTCAACTGTCGAACGAACTGAACTACAAACAAATGAATGAACGCATACATGCATGAACGAACGAACATTCAAACAAGTTTATTGAAATGCTCCGGGTATGTTTCTAAAGCAGGCATAAATGGGAAAAGATTAGTGGACTTGTCCGAGGAGAGGGGTGTGGGAAAGACAGCCAAGCTGGATGGCCACATAACCTAGCGGGCCACAGCATCTGACTGGCAGGCGGTCTTGGTCGGTTAATCCTCAGTGAATTCACAGATTCGCACACAGAATGCCAAAAGAATCTGAAGATTAAAAACAAAACACGTTAAAACGCACCCACTCAGTTGCTGTGGCCCGCCAGCATGTGTGTCCCGCCAGCTTGGCTGTCTTTCCCACACCCCTCTCCTCGGGCGAGTCCACTAGTGTGGCTGTCTTTCCCACACCCTCTCCTCGGGCGAGTCCACTAGTGTGGCTGTCTTTCCCACACCCCTCTCCTCGGACGAGTCCACTAGTGTCTCCAGAAGCTTTTCCCATAAATGCCTTAATAACAGAGATCAAGACATAGATGTACTGAATTGTACAGGTATATTCATTTCTCTCTTTCAGAATACAATAGGAGACAATTTTAACATTTTAGTTTGTATTATTACTCAAAGGTATTAAAATTTTTATGAATTTACATCATTTGAAGTTATTTTACCTTGAGATCTTCGTATGCAGGGCATTGTAACAACATACAAATGTCATCTACATCTTCTTAATTGCATATTGAACACATGAAATTATCGTTTATGCTAATCTGAATCTAAACATTTTCTTCTTTCCACTAACACCAAACGAAACCCCAATGAAGCGCACAAATGACGCGAAAGTGGTCAGATCACCACATGGCACGTGTATGATCAGTCGACTGCCAAACAATTCTCTACGCAACAAGGTCTTGTGAAGGTTCTGGAAGGTGCCGGAATATCGTAGTGCTTTCGAGCTGATGACGTCAGTCTTCGCGCCCTGGTCGTTGCTAAGTTGATGTAGTCAGGGTAAAGTTGTCTTGTCTGCGTCAAGTGACGTCATTCGGTCTGCTTCCAGACAATGTAGTACATTGTAGTCAGTTCTCGAAAGTTCTGAAACTTGTTTAAAAGGTGTAAAAGGCGCGAAGAAGCCACAGGCAAGAGCGCACACGCCATAAAAGGTGAGAGCTTCAGAAGAAGATACCCGACTGCGAAACGTTCTCCAATAGGAGTGATTGTGTCCTCCAAGAATCCAGTCTCAAGAGTAAATTTATCACGGTAATGCTGATGACTGTAGAAAGATGGAACTATCCTTACCTGGTCGCATTGCCTTTGTTGCAACTTGTCTCTTTACAAAGTCCCGTTTAATACGGGGTATCTCCTTGCTTGCGCCGGGAAGTCGAAGTTCACAAAATCCGGTGGTCGCTTTCGAAAAACTTTATTCACGCACTGGTCGATACGCAGCGATGATAGTCAGTGTCTTTAGACGACATATAGTGTTAAGAGCGTCTCACATCAACAGTTTCTCTCACAACGAACAGTGTCGTGCAGTGACAATTTCTCTCACAATCAACAGCGTCTTACAATGACAGTTTTTCTCACAAGCAACAGCGTCTTACAATGACAGTTTTTCTCACAAACAACAGCGTCTTACAATGACAATTTCTCTCACGATCAGCAGCGTCTTACAATGACAGTTTCTCTCACAAGCAACTGCGTCTTACAATGACAAATTCTCTCACAATCAACAGCGTCTTACAACGACAGTTTCTCTCACAATCAACAGCGTCTTACAATGACAAATTCTCTCATAACCAACAGCGTCTTACAATGACAGTTTCTCTCACAATCAGCAGCGTCTTACAATGACAAATTCTCTCACAATCAACAGCGTCTTACAACGACAGTTTCTCTCACAATCAACAGCGTCTTACAATGACAAATTCTCTCATAACCAACACCGTCTTACAATGACAGTATCTCTCACAAGCAACTGCGTCTTACAATGACAATTTCTCTCACAACCAACAGCGTCTTACAATGACAATTTCTCTCACAAGCAACAGCGTCTTACAATGACAGTTTCTCTCACAACCAACAGCGTCTTACAATGACAGTTTCTCTCACAACCAACAGCGTCTTACAATGACAAATTCTCTCACAAGCAACAGCGTCTTACAATGACAGTTTCTCTCACAACCAACAGCGTCTTACAATGACAATTTCTCTCACAAGCAACAGCGTCTTACAATGACAGTATCTCTCACAAGCAACTGCGTCTTACAATGACAATTTCTCTCACAACCAACAGCGTCTTACAATAACAATTTCTCTCACAAGCAACAGCGTCTTACAATGACAATTTCTCTCACAAGCAACAGCGTCTTACAATGACAGTTTCTCTCACAAGCAACAGCGTCTTACAATGACAATTTCTCTCACAACCAACAGCGTCGTAGAATGACAGTTTCTCTCACAACCAACAGCGTCTCACAATGACAATTTCTCTCACAACCAACAACGTCTTACAATGACAATTTCTCTCACAATCAACAGCGTCTTACAATAACAATTTCTCTCACAAACAACAGCGTCTTACAATAACAATTTCTCTCACAACCAACAGCGTCTTACAATGAGAGTTTCTCTCACAATCAACAGCGTCTTACAATAACAGTTTCTCTTACAACCAATAGCATCCTACAATGACAGTTTCTTTTACAACCAACAGCGTCTCACAACAACATTTTCTCCCACAATCAAGAGCGTCTTACAATAACAAATTCTCTCACAACCAACAGCGTCTTACAATGAGAGTTTTTCTCACAAGCAACTGCGTCTTACAATGACAAATTCTCTCACAACCAACAACGTCTCACAATGACAGTTTCTCTTACAACCAACAACGTCTCACAATGACAAGTTCTCTTACAACCAACAGCATCTTACAACCAATAGCGTCTTAGGACGAGTGTGGCACATTGTTCAGACCCAAACATCGGCATCATGCCACCTGACAGTGATGGCGCCAACACTGTTGGTGATGGCGTGACGAGGCGGCTGAAGAGATGTTCCGATGGAGGATTGCAGCAAGCTTCTGGCATGCTCTGGTCCCACCCTTGGCGTGTCTCCACCTCTTACTCCTCCCGTCACCAGCACTGCTGTGGTTGCGCAAGCCCAAAGTGTGTGCGTGTCTATGTGTGTGTGTGTGCGTGTGTATGTGTGTGTGTGCGTGTGTATGTGAGTGTGTGCGTGTGTGTGTCTGTGGGCGTGCGTGCGTGCGTGCGTATGTATTTATATACACTATATATATATATATATATATATATATATATATATATATATATATATATATATATATATGTGTGTGTGTGTGTGTGTGTGTGTGTGCGTGCGTGTATGTGCGTGTGCGTGCGTGTGTGTGTGTGTGTGCGCTCGTGCGCGCGCCCGCGAGGGAGCGACTGTGTATGTCCGTCCTTCTCTCTGTCTGTGAATGTTTTTATTTATCTGCCCGATCGTCAGTTTGTGTGTGTGTGTGTGTGTGTGTTTGCGCGCGCACGTGTTACGAGTGTGCATGCATGCGCGCGCGCGCGCGCGCGTGTGTGTGTGTGCTTGCGTGTGTGCGTCGGTCCGCCTGCCTGCTTGCCTGCCTGCCTGCCTGCCTGTCTTCCATGCCTGAATGCCTGTCTGTCTGTCTGTCTTGTCTGTCTGACTGTTTGTCTGTCTGTCACTCAGCTTTGGAAATTTGACCTACCATTCTCAACATGGCGATAGCGTGATTATTATTAGAGACTAAAATACGCCAACAATTTCATGTTAGATGTCACTTTTAAGGTAGAAGTCAACATTCTGTGCAGTCATATGCCACTGGAGATAGGTATTGACGTAAACAGTATAGTTCCCGTCCAGGGGTTCCTTCTGAAATTAAAGTCACTAAAATTGTATAGACGGACGAGAAAGCAGCTGAGGTAAAAGCAAAATCTGCAAACTGTTGAATTCAGGGCCAGCAATGAACAAGCACGCCAGATGTTAGTCGTAGGTACTGACGGGGCGTTGCATAGTTTTACGCAAGTTCTTCTTTCAAGCGCTCAATGCCCACAGCGCACTTCTAAATCTGGCCTACGTCGGATGAGAGGTTCCACCAGGTGGTTTGACACTGAGTGCCAAAGAGAGGTTCCACCATGTGGTTTGACACTGAGTGCCAAAGAGAGGTTCCACCAGGTGGTTTGACATTGCGTGCCAAAGAGAGGTTCCACCATGTGGTTTGACACTGAGTGCCAAAGAGAGGTTCCACCAGGTGGTTTGACACTGAGTGCCAAAGAGCCAAACGGGACGCGAGAAAAGCGCTATTTCATTCAAGAAAAAGTGGTTTGGCATCGGATAGGAAGCTTTACGTCGAACTTTGGAACCAATACCGAAAACATGTAGACAGAGAATGTCCCTTTTGCAAAGAATACAAAGATTAATACCATTTCCTATTCCATTGCCATAAATATGAAGATTTTAGAGAACAGTATATTTTAAAACATCTAAATGGATCAAGTTATACTTACTGCATGATGTAACAAACCTGATAAATGGACGTGGAGTAAGGAAAACTCGTGACATCACCGTGTACATATTTTACGCCTATGAACTGCGCTGTGAGATCATTGTGGACTCGGCAGAAAACCAAGCGTAAGCATTGAACTTGTCACACCCGCTAGCCTTTTACATCAAAGTGCCACGAAAAATAATCATTCAATGAGCTAGTATACAAACCTTTTTATTACATATTGCTTTTTAATAAGTCTTGTATTGCACATTGCAGGCAGGAGGATGTGCGTAGTGTTTGTTACATCAGTGACTTGTGTAGTATGAGAAAATGTATTTCTGTCTGTATCATATAACATTAACCAAACTATGTGTCTTTAACTGTTTGGGTCGTTGGTCCCAATAAAGACAATCGATCCATCCATCCATCCATCCATCCGTCCATCCATCCATCCATCCATCGACCGACCGACCGACCGACCGACCGACCGACCGACCGACCAGCCAGTCTGTCAGCCAGCCAGCCAGCCAGCCAGCCAGCCAGCCAGCCAGCCAGCCAGCCAGCCAGGCAGCCAGCCAGCCAGCCAGCCAACCAACCAACCAATCTCTCTCTTCCTCTCTCTCTCTCTCTCTCTCTCTCTCTCTCTCTCTCTCTCTCTCTCTCTCTCTCTCTCTGAGAGAGTGAGTGAGTGGGTGGGTGGGTGAATGAGTGGGTGAGTAAGTGGGTGAGTGGTGTGTGTGTGTGTGTGTGTGTGTGTGTGTGTGTGTGTGTGTGTGAGAGAGAGAGAGAGAGAGAGAGAGAGAGAGAGAGAGAGAGAGACTTCAGACTTCACTATATTTTGTCCGATGACCCATCAAAAGAATAAAAATTACATGGGTAATGGTTCAATAAACACGTGTTAAAAGATTAGTAATATACATTAGTAGGCTGACACATGCAATACAAGCGATTATACTGCATTTCGACAGGGTCAAACATTGTTGAGGTTTTTAGTTTTTGTTTGTGCCATATTGAATTAGTGTTTGTATACACATTATCTATCCGGGTAATATATACACAAATGTATGTACACAACTTTCAGACAATGTTATATACAGATATGAAGTAGAAATTTAGTGTTACATATTTGCTAAGGGGGGAGAGAGAGAGAGAGAGAGAGAGAGAGAGAGAGAGTGTGTATGTGTGTGCGTGTGCGAGTGCACGTGCATGTGTGTGCTTGCATGCGTGGGTGCATGCGTGTGCCTTTTCGGCTTGCTTTTGATGTAGAAACTTTTGGAAACTGAATTTAGTACGCCACGGAAAAATAGAACCATTCATTGCCGACGCGTTGACGCCAAGGGAGAAAATAATTTCTGTTGTCACGTGTCGTGGAAATAACTCCAAAAAACAGTACGTTTTTCTCGTTCAATCAATAATCCTCCGTGGAGTTTGCAAGCGACAGCAAAACGCTGAGACAAGCCAGGGGAAAAGCCTACTCTCGCTGCGTGTCTGGCTGACTCGGCACGGCGGGGCGGGAGGGTGGAGACCGAGAGAGTTTCCGACAAGATCGGGGCGAGGTCAGGTAGTTAGTTGACTTGGCATACAGCTTTGGTAGCATTACACACGTCATGTACTCTTTCCGACACCCTTCCAAGTTCCCTCCATCATGGCCGGCGTGCACTTCCCGTTCGGACTCTCGGTGCGTCTGCACTGCACTCCCTCCTCACTGGTCAAGACTGGCAGTTTAAAAGGAACCCGACATGCGATCGCCACATCATCAGGTCTCGCTTGGTCCCCAGGGAGTTGAGACGGCGTTGGAGTGATAAAAGAGGTAGCCCGATGACCAGGGGGTCAACGTGTGTGGTTTGAGCACCCATCAATGGGTGAAAAAGTCGCAATATAAAAAAGAGCACCTTTACCTTTACCTTTATTGAAACAGAAAAATATCCAGGCCTAGGCCTATTGTTCAGTTAAACACGAAGGGAAATATCGGGGTCTCTTAGAAAGTTGTTAATAGGGACGTTAGCGTATAATCTAGTATTCATAATCCGTAAACTTTTGAGCATGTTTTGGTGCGTCCAAGAGGGAGACAGGATAGGGTGAGGCGTGATGGTTAGGTTGGTTGAAGGAAGATTGCAAGCTATTGTCGCTCATCGTTTTGTGCGATAACATTTTCTGTTTGCCTACTGACCAGAGACTATCTATTTTATACTTACAATTGCATTACATCAAAAGGAAATATTTGCATGGAGCATCATGGACGGAAGGTCATTAGCACCAATGTCGTCAATGCAATTGCTTCTTTTGTATGTCAGGTCTGATTAGCGTCAAATCATGCTGACCTGAGATATCTTCGCGCTTCAACAGAGTCGCTGCCGAATCTCTTATGATGGTGCAATGCTCTCGGTTCAGCTAATGTCCACTAGAGTGTTTTGGGAATGACTGCAATGGAAACAAATCACGAACAGATCCAGGTTGAGGACAGCAGGTCAGAGTTGTAAGAGATGTCCAGACATGGTGTGCGGATGATGTTCAAGAAATGTAGTCAAAGAATAATCAGCATTTACATTTAGTCAAGAACCATTTACTAAACAGGGGTTTTCGGCCGAGATCTGGATGTCTCCCTCACCCGAAAGCGATCAGTGAAATAGCTGTGTTTACACGGCCGGATGTCCCGTGTTTTCATGTAGTCTGACTGCGAGAGACAGCTGGAGACTTGCGAGAACAGACATCCGTCCCTGTCTCTGTCGAGTCGAAGATGTCCTTCATCTGGATTTGTCGCTTTTACACTTCACCGAAGCAGTCGGGTTCTGAGTGGAGGATTCCGACCCGACCTTTTTCTGATGGATGCATCTTTGGTTCCGTAAGTCTCCGCCCCTGTGTCGCAAGTTGATTTGAAGCACACAGAAGGCATGATCTCTCCAAGTAATTGAAGACGTTTTGTCTGCTGTCTACGGCGGTCCCCCTTTGGACTGCAAGTCAGAACAGACCCTCTGTCTCCCTACGCCATTCGTACAAGGCGAATAACAAGAGAAATCAAGATGTGCAACCAACTCGAGTGAGTTTCGTGATCAATGGCCTGATATAGTCTTTAAAATAAAAACTGTATCCATTTGTTCACTGCCCATAGCAATAATACACAGGTCTACATAATCCTTGCAAATACTCAAAAAGGTTATCTTAAGAGTAAAAAAAATATCGTAACGACTACGACGATGTTGTTGTTGTTGATGATGATGATGACGACGATGATCATGACGACGACGACGACGACGACGACGACATTTCTGTATATACATGCACACGGGTATGCATGATCTTTTTGGTTTCTTTTTTTACCTTTACAGAAGAATTCAGCATATTTTCCCCGCACCTTTTGTACCATTCTGTTTTGTTCGGGATGAAAGTTTTATTTTTTGGTTTACCTTTATTCACGAGCTTGACGTGACCTTTCTCTCAACAACAGTCTGTGAACAGAATGATATAAAACTCGGAAACATGTTCACCATTGACTCTACATCTAGGAGTTGGAGACGCGCAGTGTGCAAAAGGAATGCAGTGCATACCCATCAATGACCAATCCGGGTTTCAATTCGAACTCTTTTCATTGCTCTAAATCGGCGCATAGCTGATTTCTCAGACACAGAGACAAACGGCGTCAGTTCTATGATTAGGATATTTCTGTAGTATCCCCACACCTTTACAGACGTTTCAAGTTTAAACCGTAACAGAACCGGTGCTTTCAGCATACATATCTTCACAGCACAAAACATAGCCGATATTATTGTTAATCCACGCACGTACACTTACACGAATTGAACGTTTTGAGACAAACGTATTCAATTTTTGTAGTTTTCGCAATTTCCGTAAGCACAGAAAAGAAAGCACAGAGTGGATGAAGAAACTGTGTCATAATTTCCAAGGCGGAGTAGCTTTTTTCTTTGGATAAATTCAATCATTTAACAATCTCCTCCTCGACCCCTGAGTCTTATCTCTCTTCCTCCTCTCTTCCCCCTACCAAAGATTATAGGTTACACAAAGATAGCTCATGCCGAGCTTTTGCTATATAAAGTTACAAGACGCTCGGAAACGCAGCGCCCCAAGCGGCTAGAACTATGGGGATGTAATCACAACGCTTAGAGACATGTAAAAGTGCTTGTTTGTCGACGCGTTTCTGATGCGTTCCGATCATGTTTGCGAATACATTTACGGTGTAATGTGTAATAAAATGATTTGCTGCAATAATGGGGTTGTTTTGGCTTTGTTTTTTGTAGCAGGCGTTGTGAAATCGAAATATTTGGTTCATCGAAATGTGAGCCTATAGTCCGTTTCAACATTGCTCTGTCAGTGGAGACAAAGATTATTCGTCTGCTAGCCATCTAGGTACATACGGTGAGGTTTGTTTACTTATCTTCTGTGGGTTTTGTGCAGAAAGTATACGTTAAAACAGTCTAATATGACTATTTTCGATTAGTTTTTAATCTAATTAATATTTTTGCATGCTTTAACGTGGCCGGATCTTTGGCATAACTCCCCGGGCGTGCGAAGTCAGTAGCGTCTCCACTGACAGAGCAATGTTTAAACGGACTATAGGCTCACGCGCATGCGCAGAACCATCCATTTCGATGAACCAAATATTTCGATTTCACAACGCCTGCTACAAAAAACAAAGCCAAAACACCCCCATTATTGCAGCAAATCATTTTATTACACATTACACCGTAAATGTATTCACAAACATGATCGGAACGCATCAGAAACGCGTCGACAAACAAGCACTTTTACATACATGTCTCTAAGCGTTGTGATTACTTCCCCATAGTTCTAGCCGCTTGGGGCGCAACGTGTCTCGATCCTCATAACAATGAGCTAATGAGCTATCTTCGTGTAACCTATAATCTTTGCCCCTACGTCCTCTCTCCTACTCTCTCCCCTCCCTTCGCCGATCTCCAACTGAGTAATATTTCTCACGGCAATTTCCCCGGCCTTTGACAAACTGCCAGGTCGATGCATCGATCAGGGAAGAAACTTTCAGACGATCCCGCTCGGAGGTGCCAAAAATAGGAAGAACAAATTGACCAATGAAAAAACCAATGGGGTTCTAATTGTCCGCGGTTATTACGCGGCGATGTGGGGGGTGACATGACCGCGCCACTTCCAATAGCAACCCGTCTGTAACCAGGACGCCAGAGTGCAGAGTACAGAGAGAGGGAGACGGGGGGAGGGAGACAGAGCTGAGCTGTGGGTAACGCACGTCACACGCATGTCCGACCTGCTCCGGGCTGCAGCCGTTTGAATCGCGTCAGTCTCTGCTGCAGCAGCCTCAACTCGCGTGACGTGTTATCGCCTCCACCCGTCCGAGAGGCCATCGCAGTCCCGACTGACGCCTGCAGGTAAAAAACTCTCTATCACTGCGTTGCAACGCTCGCGCCTCAGACAGACTGTAAAGTTTGGATGAAAATATCTGCGCAAGTTGGCTCCGAAGCACTCGGCATATTTCCTGGTTTTGTTAGAGGGAGGTGGGAGTCGTGGTAGCAGGTGTCTGATCTGGCGCGTCGAAGTGTGGAGGCTTTCGGTAGGGAGAGTTGATATTTCCACATGGGGTTCCAGATAGTGGACGCTGTAATGTTACCTTAAGCGGTGACGCCTGCCTTTCTGTTGCCCTTTGAGAAAGAAGCGCCGATGGGAAGTTTTATCGGAAAGCGGATGAAATATTGTTGGCTTTTCATTTAAATAATGCCCACGAGGCCTCCTTCTTCTCAAATCGGCCGAAAGCGGATTGCCAGGTAAAAGGGACTTAGCACTGAGCTTGATTGAATTTCCACAAAATGCGTAGGAGCGGTTCCAGATATCGCGTCATTTGCCTGGTGGTTGTGAACAACTCACAAGGAGGGAGATGGTTTAATGAAGTGAATGCATCAGTAACAAGACATAGTTTAAAGTGATCATTTCCAACATTCTTTCTTATGATATGATTCAATAATGGAGGTTTTCACTATTCTTGTGTGCCTTTCAATAGCACCTTTTGCAGCCTTGGGCCGCCCACGATGGCGATATTGGAAGAAAGCAACTCCGTACCATAGTTTCGGTGGATGCGGACTGCATGTAAAAGGTTCCTATGTCTGTCCCATCTAAGGTTTCGACACTAGTTATTTAAATCTTTCTAAGCATACCGTTGGATGGAGCTGATGTATAACTAACGAGAACAATAAAAGATTATAGTCGAGTTACGATGATAACAATACTCTTCAAAGCATGTTCTCCTATCGAGAACAGGTTTACTGACTTTGCGCTCTCTATTGATGTATGATTTACACTATTCCATAGATCATGTCCACATAGCGTCGTGAAAGAATATCGTTGTGAACCCTGCAATCATTTTAGAGTTTCCCAAAGGGAGACGTTTCAAACTTTGAACACGAAAGATCATCAAATTAGACATTCTGTTACGGCCATTCAAAGACCATTATTTTGTGATGGGGGTTTCTTTGGCTTTCATTTTGTGCTTTTGGAACGAATCTTCCGTCGTTGACTCTGTGTAGCAAAGGCGGGTACCAAGTTATAGTGTTTGAAGATGCTTTTTTGTTGCGACTTTTACCCTTGAATGAGTGCTCAAACAGCTGTTTAAACCCCCATGTGACACAGCTTTGATGGCTATAACAGCGTCGTTTGGTCGGCCTGAGTGATTGTACGCGGGTTACGCTCTCGCAAAAGTATGTGTCTGTGTCTATGAGTGTATGCGTCTCTGTCATTCAGCATGTGCATGCGTGTGTTTAAAGTGTGGGTGCACATGGGCGTGCATTCGTGTGTGTGTATGTGTGTGTGTGTGTGTGTGTGTGTGTGTGTGTGTGTGTGTGTGTGTGTGTACACGCGCACTCCATAATGTTTGGAAATGTACTCTTTCCTATGATTTTATGAGAGGTAATACATGTATGCTATGTGTTCGATCCAGTGTAAGTATTATAGACAGACAAGAGGAAACTGAAGACCGAGGGGAAGCATCGCTGTGTCATTTGAGAGGGGATTTCTTTCATCGACTCTTTCAAAACGCGCCTTTTCACGGGTATATCGACCTCTTCAAGGTTTTTTTTTCAACCGGCAGTCACCTTTGTGTCAGTCTCGCCCCGACAACCATTCTCGTTCTGACAAAATAAGTGCAGGGACAGCTGTAGGACTTTGACAGGCAAGAACAAATGGCACTTCAGCTATCTTTGCACTCACATCTCCACCTGGAAAAATGACGCAGTAGAGAGTTTTGCTCTGCGGTCCGACGCTGCCACTTGACCTCAGGTGCCATGCATATGACATGATTAAAAATGCGTATATCTTATATCATATTTTGTCCCGTTCGATTGAGCCCAGCAGTGGCAGCAGCTCTTCCAACTGTGTATGCCTGTTGACAAAAGGCACGACACGGCACGGCAAGGCAGTTATAGCATGTCTCCTGCGTCAGATGAGTGCGGCGTCCCTGCGTTTCCCGGTAATTCCCGGTAATCCCTTCTTATTCAGAGCCTGACAACGAAAGCGTTCCTTTGACATTCGCTAGCAAACGTAGAAAGGTGGGTGTTGCTTGTCGAATTGCAGAGTCATAAAACTTAGCGAACTGTGATGCAGACAGGCAGACGCAAATGCGCGCACACGCATGTATGCACACACACACAAATGCACGCACGCACACACACACACACATACACACAAACACACACGCATGCACACACACACAGATATGAACACACACACGCGCGCGCGCGCGCGCACTTACACACTCCCGTGCTTCTAAAAGCGGGTGCACACACTTTATTCACTACACTCTGGGCTGGACGACATAGGATTCTGTGACGTCAACCATTACGTCACAGACGCCGCAAGCGGCACCTTCCGGTTGTACGCGGTGCAGATCGCTGGGCCTGTGTGACAACTCCTGGGGCGCGTTTGTTAGGCCCAAAACCTTGGGATTCTCCCTCGATGGCTAGTCGAGAGAGAGCGAGACGCTCCTACA
>JAWQFJ010029625.1:45000-47242 GCA_034096865.1 Theodoxus fluviatilis | reverse complement strand
CGTTCCCTCTCCACCCTTCTTATCCAGTTCATTCTTCTGTCGTGTTCTCAATGCATGATTTTCTTCTTCTATTTATCAGTCATTTTACTTTTCTTGTCTTTTTCCACCTTTCTGTCTCTTCTGCTGCTCTAGTTTCTTTTCCTCTGCTCCTATTGCACTCCTGGTCACACATTCATCTTACTTATCCTGTCTCTGCCCTCTCCCTCCTCTTGTTATTCTAATGTTCAGCACTTCAGCTTGTTATACTCTTGATATTCTGCTTTCAGCTTTTGTTCAACCTGCTCCTCCAAATCCTGTTCCTTCTGCCCGTCTCTCCTCCTCCTCCTCCTCCTCCTCCTCCTCCTCCTCCTGCTGCTGCTGTTGCTCCTCCTCCATCTCCTCCTCCTCCTCCTCCTGCTGCTGCTGCTGCTCCTCCTCCATCTCCTCCTCCTCCTCCATCTCCTCCTCCTCCTCCTCTGCTGCTGCTGCTGCTCCTCCTCCATCTCCTCCTCCTCCTCCTCCTCCTCCTCCTGCTGCTCCTCCTCCATCTCCTCCTGCTGCTCCTCCTCGTCCTGCACTTCCTTACTCAACAGCGTCTCCTGCTCTTCCTCCTCCCGCTCCTACTTCTCCTGTACCGCCTGCTCTTGCTTCATTTTCTCCTGCTTCTCTGCCGGTCATCGTTTATGGAGAACGCCATGGGCAGCGCGAGTGACTTGCCTTTCGAGAGGGAGACGGGGGAGCGGAGGGCAAAGCCTCGAGACAGACAATAAATCATTCATGGCTGTCTTCTTGCCTTCGGCTCCTGTCTCCCTGCTGGTCCCTCGGGACCTCTCAGGGAAGTCCGCTTTGGCGGTGGCACTGTTGTCGCAAGGAATAATGTCAAATGGCATCAGTGCGGTGTTGCCAGCCCTCGACCACTCATTCACTTTGGTTAAAGGTACTCAAGGCCAAATTCACAGAGGAAACTTATCGACGTCGTAAATGGGGGTGGGGTTGGGTAGGTGGGGGTGGGGAGGCAATGAGCAAGCAGCAGAAATCTTGTGCAGAGTTTCAAGTAAATTATCTACGAGTTGTGTAGGGCCTACGTGAATTTCTATGAAATATCTTTTATTCAAGATTCCAAACCCGAAAAATAAAATTTAGATTGGTCTTGATGTGGACATATGAAAAACAAGCAAACAAAACACATCAATCTTGAGGAATTCTCGAGTAATCTGAAGAGAAATCTCTTAGAGGTCTGAGGAGCAAATGTCTGTTTGACAGGCAAACTTCCAAAGCTCCGAACACCGTATTGTGTCTGCAGGTGCTGCATGTCAGCGAAGAGTACGCACCTGAGTTTGCGTTTCTTACAACCATTGCTATTTTAGCAAACATAGTTAGCCGTAACAAGTTGTTACCCTTCCCTTCGAAAAAACTTTGTTTTAGGCAGATACTGAAGTGTATACCGATACTAATCAAACTAATCGCTAAAGTAATAGAATCCTCCATAGAGCAGTTGTCACCACTGTTCTTAATTAATATAAATGTGAGACCCTGCGAATGATAAAAAAAGTTTTGGGATCCCAAGCAAAAATCGAACCCGTGACCATCGCGTCTGTTTGTATTCCATCGACACGCGACGTTGTCATGCATGAGTAAAGGAAGGGAAGGAGGAGGAGAAGGAGGAGGAGAAGGAGAAGGAGGAGCAGGAGCAAGGACAGGAAGAGGAGGAGGAGCAGGACCAAGGACGCGAGGAGGAGGAGGAGGAGCAGGACCAAGAACAGGAGAAGAAGCAGCAGGAGGAGGAGCAGGAGGAGGAGCAGGAGGAGGAGCAGGAGGAGGAGCAGGAGGAGGAGCTGAACAGTTGCCAATTATCAAGTGCACTAGACAACAGCGGTCTCTGCTTCAGAAGATATTTACATTTGCGAGCTATTCATATCCTTTACAGAGAGGGCAGACGACAGCTAAATTCGTTGACTGTTCAGGGACTATCTTGGCGGTGTGCGGTGGCTTTGAGAATGAGGTTTTGAAATGCATTCCATACTGTTAATATGGGTGACCTGAACGAACGAAATTCTTAGACCTTAGGCTCGTTACAAAGTGCATGTAATTGTTGTTTCGCTTCATATTTCAGACATATCAGAAAGAGCAGTGTTCCTACGTTTAAAAGCATGAATTAAATCTACTTGCATGAATGCAGTCACTCCACGTCCTATTGCAATTGTCTCTCACCCTCCCTCGGAGTGTTGACAGGAAGTCTCTTTCCGTTGTAGCAGACTGGGAA
>JAWQFJ010029625.1:37500-40000 GCA_034096865.1 Theodoxus fluviatilis | reverse complement strand
TCATCATCATTCATTCCGTTGGTCAGACTTTAAAGAACGAAGATCGAAACACCATTCTCTTATTTTCAAAACACAGTAATAGATAGGCGATTCATGCAGGGAAATCCGGCAATCTGTGAGATAAGGACAAAGGTGTGTATTAAAAAGATATCTTAAAAACTATCAACGAAAAGCAGCGTCATCTTGAACTCTGATATCAAGAAACAGAAATAAAATGAAGCGAGGCGCCTCCGTATCATGCCATCAGCGCTCTGGGTCTTTTAGTGCGGCACGCTTTTTCGTCGAGTGACACAGATGGAACCCCTTCTCCTAGTTCAGACTGGAAAGTCAAAAGCCTGCAGCCTTAGTGCCTACATCACAACGTCGTGAAAATCAATACTGGCAGTCGTGGGTGGCTCAAGACAAGGGACATTTCTAAGCAATAGTAGTGCTGATTTAGTTTCGGTTTGTTCTCACCCATGCCATTCAGTTCCATTCCACACCATTCTATACCATTCCACATTATTCTATACAATTCCACACCATACTATACCATTCCTTGCCATTAATTTCCATTCCACATCATTCTACACCATTCCACACCATTCTATACCATTCCACACCATTCTATATCATTCCACACCATTCTATATCATTCCACGCCATTCTATATCACTCCATGCCATTCAGTTCCATTTCATAACATTCAATTTTAATCCACACATTTCTATATCACTCCGTGCCATTCTGTACCTTTCCAAACCCTTTACGTCCATTCTACATCATTCTATACCATTCCATGCCAATCAATTTCATTCCACTCCATTCTATACCATTCCATGCCATTCACTTCCATTCCACACCATTCTATACAATTCACTTCCATTCCACGCTATTCTATACCATTCAGTTCCAATTCACACCATTCTATACCATTCCATGTCATTCAGTTCCATTCCACACCATTCTATACCATTCCATGCCATTCAGTTCCATTCCACACCATTCCATACCATTCACTTCCATTCCGCACCATTCTATACCATTCCATGTCATTCAGTTCCATTCCACACCATTCTATACCATTCAGTTCCATTCCACACCATTCTATACCATTCCATACCATTCAGTTCCATTCCATGCCATTCAGTTCCATTCCACACCATTCCATACCATTCACTTCCATTCCACACCATTCTATACCATTCCACACCATTTACTTTCACTCCACACCATTCTATACCATTCCACACCATTTTATACCATTCGACACCATGCAATTCCATTTCACCCCATTCAGTTCCATTTCACACACTTTTATACCATTCCACGCCATTCACTTCCATTCCACACAATTCTATACAACTCTGCAAATTCCATTACAAACTATTCTATACCATTACAGATCATTTTATACCATTTTACACCATTCAATGCTATTCCACGCCATTCTATATAATTTTACACCAATATATGCCATTCCGCACCATTCTATACCATTCTACTCCACTCGATTTAATTCCAAACCATTTCACAATTGCATGCCGTTTAATTTCATTAACCACCCTTCATACCATTCCATGCCATTCTATTTTATTCCACGCCTTTCTATATCATTCCTCACCGTACTATACCATTTTACATCATCCTATTCCATTTCATCGTTCTATACCATTCCACACCACTACCATTCCACATCGTTCTATACCATTTCACACCATTCGCTATCATTCCACATCGCTCAGTTCTATTCTACACTATTCAACGTCATCGTCGTCGTCGTCATCATCATCATCATCATCATCATCATCATCATCATCATCATCATCATCATCATCATCATCATCATCATCATCATCATCATCACCATTTTCATCACTGCTTATAATGCGCTGTTCCGAAGAGATCGCTCATTGCGTACAGATGAAGAATTAGTAAAATGCTTGTTCAAATAAGTTTGTCCAGTTCTCTTCTGAAATCACTTGGAGAAGAGCACTTTCTCAGGGAATCCGGAAGAGAGTTCCTCACTGCAGGGCCAGCTGATGGATGAAAAGGCCTTAAGTCCATATTATGTAGGATCTATTGCCTCAGAAGGAACTGTGTGGCAGTGCGCAGGGCTCTGCAAGCTGTGTACATGTACTCTGGGGCGATATCTTGCAGATAGGAAGAAGCAGTGGAGTAGAAGCACGAGTGAGCAAAAACGCCCAGCTTGAATCTCTCTCTCGCACCAAAGCCAGCGGAGAGCCTTGAAGCCAGGTGTGACATCGCCGATGGTAACTTCATCGCGCATGGTTCTGCGCATGCGTCAAAACCGAAAGTGACGCGTGTATCGCGCCTTGTTCAAAGGTGATGTGCCGCGAGACTTTAGATTTTGTGTTTTTCGGTCAATAAATGAACACATTGACCGAAACACACAAAATCTAAAGTCTCGCGGCACATCACCTTTGAACAAGGCGCGATACACGCGTCACTTTCGGTTTTGACGCATGCGCAGAACCATGCGCGATGAGTTACCATCGGC
>JAWQFJ010029625.1:30000-32500 GCA_034096865.1 Theodoxus fluviatilis | reverse complement strand
CCACTCACTTCCTCTACTTTACTTTCCTGATGCATGGTTCCCACCCACAGTAGCATGCAATGGCAGCTCTTCGTTCTGAACCCAGGCATTAACCACGAATGTTCAAGAAGGCGGAGTTACGAGAAGGTGCATCTGTTACAAACTGCAACACTATTCTTAAGAAAAGATACATCTGTTACAAACTGCAACGCTATTCTTACGAGAAGATCCATCTGTTACAAACTACAATACTGCTCTTACGAGAAGATTCATCTCTTACAAACTACAACACTGTTCGTACGAGAAGATCTGTCTGTTACAAACTGCAACACTGTTCTTACGAGAAGATCTATCTGTTACAAACTGCAACACTGTTCTTACGAGAAGATCTGTCTGTTACAAACTGCAACACTGTTCTTACGAGAAGATCTATCTGTTACAAACTGCAACACTGTTCTTACGAGAAGATATATCTGTTACAAACTACAACACTGTTCTTACGAGAAGATCCATCTGTTACAATCTGCAACACTATATTCTTCCTCCTCTTCAGCATACCTAAGCCTTCTGTCTTTAAAAGAAAAGATCCACCTTGTGTCCCTGCACGATCCGTAAAAGGTGGATACGTAGGGAAATCTCGACTTTAATTGCTCTTGTTCTAACCTGTTAAATTTTCGTGATGAATGACCTTATATAGCCAGCAAGGACTGAGAGGCCGTTAAACTTAATCCATTCTCGTCTGCATCTTTCTGTCAGTTAGACGTCCTCCTTTCTATTCCTCCTTCGTTGTTCCTCTCTAACTCTTACTCTTACCCAGTCTTATCAAACTATTCAGCTCTTGATAGTACTGATGCATATAATTGTTTTCCTGAGTTTGTGATGATCAGAAGATGTTCTTTGTAACCACTTGCTCCCATCATGCAAAGACAGCTGGAAACTTGGGGTGTCGTAGGAAAATAAGAGTATCTTCCTCAGAACAACTCAAGATAAACGTAGGTGAAACATGCAATATATTCTGGGATGTAGCGAGCAGACATGACAAAGATCAGACCTAATCTTCTCAATGGTGTGGAGACGGTATTCTACGGATTTGGAAACAATCAGAATACACACAATATCTCCAAATAACCTTGTATGTACACGATTACATAATTAGAAAGGAGTGCAAGCTTATTTATTTTAGCTAGTACAGAAAATCTGTCAGACGCATATTCTCAACAGGCATATTATCACACCCACTCAAGAGCTCGGGTACACACACAAACACACTCACACATCAAACACGAAAAACCAGGCACACACACACGCAGAGTAAACCAGTGGACGCACGGTGGGGCACAAATCTCACACGGAGAGATTCTCTAGCAATCAGGCTATTGCGTTTTCAGATTTCAAGTTCACAAGAACCTGGGCTCATGACTTGCGGCAATTTGTCCTGCAGGAGAATCCTTCCACAATCTCCTGTTCCATGCATCTCGTTGTTTAAGGCGACTGCGCGAAAGACTTCCATTATGTAGTTTCCTCAGTTCTGATGTGTTCATTAGCATAAATTCCATGATAACGATGACTGTCTAGTTAGGCAAGGCAGGCGTCTTCCGATGAAACTTCAGTAGACTTCCTCTGCAAGAGCACATACCGCCACGGGGGGCGCAAAAAGTGATGTGTCTGAAAGAGGATGCTGCCCTCCACCATGAAGTCTGATTTTTTTTGGACGGGGAGGGGGGTGGGTGGGGGTGGGTGGGTGGGGGGATCCAGGCATTCATGCCGAAGGAGTTTAGTAGGAGCCGTCTCATTGGCTGATCTGCTGCATCGTTAATCTGCACCAGAGTTTGTATTTTGTATTGATTGTTATAAACTGGTATCACTCCGCAGTAATTCGGGTGGAAATATTCTTAAGCATGTGAAGTTCTAATGTTGATCGAATGTATGAGACCTTATTATTTGCGTTCTAACACTGACAAGCCGATGGAAGAATGCATGAATCAGTGTGCGTGCTGTGCGAATTCTAAACTATTTTTTCATTTCCTCGATCAATACAAATTAAGCCGCACTGATACAATCGTAAATAGTTCATATAATATGTTTTCCACCATGCTGCTTTGGGTGTCTGCTGAGCGATAACATGACGCAAATCTACTTAAGCATTCATGGTTCTGAATGTACATACTGTCGAAGAGGCGTAAGGATTGCTTGCTTTGAAATACATATCTTGATAGCAGATCTTGTGAGGAAGAAAGGCGGTATCACGTACAAGAGCGCTCACACGCACAAGGACATGCTCCCACAATCACACAGACACATAGGCACGCATGCAAAATGTCACTGATTGATACATTCATACGTGAGCTCATTAGCATGACCACACAAACACGCTCATGCGTGCGTGCGCACACACACACGCACGCACGCACACGCACGCACGCACACAAACAAACAAACAAACAAGAGCCATCTTACCCGATGCAGAAAGAGAAATGATTGAGATAGGGACCGACACATCATATAGACGCAGGGCGCTAAA
>JAWQFJ010029625.1:20000-25000 GCA_034096865.1 Theodoxus fluviatilis | reverse complement strand
TATTTTATGAACAAGAACGGATGAACATTTTGCGAGTGGCGAATGCAGACTATCAGTGTTACCTAGCAATCGAATTGGGAATGCTCTCAGTATAGTTCACAGGAAAGTTTTCTCTTCCATTTCGCTTGCTTGCAAGTTTTTCGTATAGACCGCATTTTCTGTTCTTAACAGTTCATGACTGGTTCTTGAAGAAGAAAAGGGAAGGGGGTGGGGTGGGGTGGGGGGACTGATTCACCTGATTAGGGAATACAAAAATGACACGCATTCTCTGTGATACATGTCTCTTATATTCGAAATAAAGTTAACTGCAAATTTTGAAGAAAGGATAAAGTTTTTAGGTGGTAATTAAGAACTCGTCAATGTCTCTCTCTAATCGTCCCGACGCGATGATCCATCCCCACCCCACTCTCCTTGCATGCAGTGTTTCCTTGTGACTTTTTCTTAACCAGCATTCTCTTACTTCTACAGTAACACAAAACAGCTCTCTTGAAGTCGGGACTTTCGTTTGAGAGGATGGATGGATGGATGGATGGAGAGATGGATGGATGGATGGATGGATGGATGGATGGATGGATGGATGGATGGATGGATGGATGGATGGATGGATGGATGGATGGATGGATGGATGGATGGATGGAGTTTTACTGCCTATCAGCCTTTGTAGGCTATGTAAGGCTATTAAGCACAAGAATTTCAAGTAAGCGCAATTCAGGTCACGATGTCCCTGTTTATTCGCGTAGGGAGACACGGTGGGTCTATTCTCACCCCCCACCCACAGGGGGCTCGTTTAAGAGGAGCACATGTGACACGTCACGGAAATGCGATCCTCTTCCTCACACTGTCACGTGCTTGAGAAACAAGCCTAAAGTGCGACAGACAGTTATCGAGAAAACGCGGAGTTGAGTTATCAGCGCACTCAATCACGTATACATATATCTGATATTTACGTCCCTGTTTGCCATTGCAAGCGTGACAGAGGAGCTCCAAGGAAGCACTTCAGGGACCAATTGAAGCGACAGCTGAATATGGCCGGCATCCGAGCAGATGACTGGGAAAGCATGGCCAGCGACAGAGACAGCTGGAGAGCTTCATCAATGCGCGGAGCTGAGACCTTCCAACCATCTAGCAGAGAGGCCGCGGTGAAAAGGCGGAGAAGAAGGAAGACATTGACTGTCCGGAGCCCACCTGCCCAGGGATTCCCATGCCCAACGTTTGGCAGAATATGCCACTCAAGGTTTGGCCTTCATAGCCACCAGAGGGCATGTCGGCACCAACCCAGATGATCCTCGGATCCGAGTAACAGCCATCATCATCACGTCCCCGTAAAAACAAATACAGATTTCATCGATAAACATGCTGTTTTTTCTGGAGTATGTATGAATGAATAAATTATTTTGAGGTTGAAATGTCTCATGTTGTCATTTTTCGCGCTTTAGCCTAGTTTTCTCGTGCATAGTCTCAAATAAGCATTATGTGACATTGTGGACGTTAGAGACATTAGTACCCACATTTAAATCTCTGAATATGTATGTCCCTTTGCTAGAAAATAATGGGCTGTGAAAAATGGTATATAATGTAGTATTTAAAAATTCTAAATTGAAGGTTTTATTATAAGAGCTACGAATGTCTTTTGAGTGCTAGTTGATTTTTTTATGTCACTAGAATTCAAATGTGCGCCAAAGGACAAAACAAAACTTGCACATGCAAAAAAGACAGAAAGATTAAACTCTGTAACAGAGCCGTGATATGAAAATAGTCAACGTTGACGAACAATTTGATATCTACGCTGTGTCTCAACGTCAGCAAGTGTCACTGGATACACATTTGGTGCTGGAGGATCACATATAATCGATGCAAACGCCAGTGCAACATTCTAGCATGACCCACGGCGAATACATGGAGCTGAGAAGACGACGAAGCCACTGTAGATATCTGACGGGCGCCATGTCTATTTGGAGCTGAGAAGACGACGAAGCCACTGTAGATATCTGAAGGGCGCCATGTCTATTTGGAGCTGAGAAGACGACGAAGCCACTGTAGATATCTGAAGGGCGCCATGTCTATTTGGAGCTGAGAAGACGACGAAGCCACTGTAGATATCTGAAGGGCGCCATGTCTATTTGGAGCTGAGAAGACGACGAAGCCACTGTAGATATCTGACGGGCGCCATGTCTATTTGGAGCTGAGAAGACGAAGCCACTGTAGATATCTGAAGGGCGCCATGTCTATTTTTACCTCCGCCAGGGAGGTTATGTCTTACCCTCAGTTCGTTCGTTAATTAGTTAATTAGTTTAATTAGTTTAGTTATTACAGTTAGTTTAGTTAGATAGCTTAGTTAGGTGATTTAGCTACTTGGTTTGTTAGTGAGTTAGCGAGTGAGTGAGTGAGTGAGGTAGTGAGTGAGTGAGTGAATGTGTGGGTGAGTGGGTGGGTTGGTTAGTTAGTTAATCAGTTGGTTTAGTTGGTTTAGTTTGTTACTTGGTTAATTTAGTTAGTTTAGATGTTTGGTTAGTTAGTTAGTTAGTTAGTTAGCTAGTTAGTTAGGTAGTTAGTTAGTTAGTTAGTTAGTTAGTTAGTTTAGTTAGTTTAGTTAGTTTAGTTAGTTTAGTTAGTTTAGTTAGTTTAGTTAGTTTAGTTAGTTAGTTAGTTTAGTTTAGTTAGTCAGCTAGTTTAGTTTAGTTAGTTAGTTAGTTTAGTTTCGTTAGTTTAGTTAGTTTAGTTAGTTTAGTTAGTTTAGTTAGTTAGTTAGTTAGCAAAATAACTCAAAAGTTTACAATGGGTTCTGCTAAAATTTGGTGCAAAGTCAGGATTTCACCCAAGGAACAATCCATTCAAATTGTTTAGGCTATCTGTTATCTCGCTATGGAATTTCAACCAAATAGACAGTGCTATGTAGTTTGGGAAGAGAAAGCATAAAGAGAGATTTTATTGGCATCACGAGGGTGTATGCTTATGACATCGCTTTTCAGGAAAGAAAAAGAATAAACTTCGTAGAGTCAGGCTTGGCTAGCTGCATTCTGTGAACCCGAGTCAGTATTGACTCTGGCACAGTTCGCAATGAATGCGTAATAAACATGACCCTTCGCATTACAGCATTGCGCCAAAAATAGTTCGTTCTGATACTATTTTTCCTCCATTTTTTACAAAAAGCATTCAGATGTCAAAACTTGTTTCCATTTCAACAAAAACATTTTATTTTATCGAATAAACGCTTGTTTATTGCCTCAACAAGAGTAAGTTAAGAGTTTTGTGCGAAATAGTCTTAGAGCTACTTTAACGGCGTATGTCAGGGAGCAGATCGGCTATCCCACAAGCCTCTCGTGTGACCTTCATCTGCATATTTTTTACGAAAACCTTCCATCACGTGATGTCAACTGGGCTAGAGATACTTTCGCCTGTAGGCGATGTCTCTAGTGAGCTAGAATGGGCTAGCAGAACATGCTGCCTTTATTGATCATGCAGGCCTGGCTAGCAGAACATGCTGCCTTTATTGATCATGCAGGCCTGGCTAGCAGAACATGCTGCCTTTATTGATCATGCAGGCCTGGCTAGCAGAACATGCTGCCTTTATTGATCATGCAGGCCTGGCTAGCAGAACATGCTGCCTTCATTGATCATGCAGGCCTGGCTAGCAGAACATGCTGCCTTTATTGATCATGCAGGCCATGGAATATAAATTTGGGCTTCCTTGGCGGAGGTTTGCGCTCTCAGAGTGCTGTCTAGTATATCAAGCGTCTGGGAAAGACGTGGGTTTTAATACCAAAGACATAGCAACTGCAGAGGAAACGCCTGCTTACATCGCGCAAAGCACCAACAGTGAGAAAAGTTGGCTGCCAAACTGGAATCCAACCGGTCTCCGTCGGTTTGTTCTCCTCCCCTCCAAGCCTTATAAATCAGCATTCAGCACCTGAGGGCTGCACCTGACTCCATCGAATTCCATTGAGTTTCTCCGGGAAAAACCACTTCTCTTCCAAACAGTTTAATCTCAGAGTCGGATGCTGCTCGACAGACACCGTTGCAGAATCGGAGTGCAGTGAATGAAGTGACAAAGCTCTTTTTTCTCCCTTGCCAAGTGATGAAAGAGGTCATTAAAGAGCTGGTGAAGGACTGCTAGGCTATTAGGTTTGGAAAGATGCTTCTCACGAACACGGTTTTGAAGGCAACAACATAAAAAAGAACCACAGAGAGGAGATTTTAGGAGGCATTTTCTGGGTTAACAGCAAGCTATTGTTTCGTCCTTGAGATTTTCTTATTACGAAGTAAATCAGAGAAGACGTCTGAGAGAGAAACCAAGAATATTTGCGTGCAAATTAGAATAGTTTCCGACTCCACAATAACGGCTAATTTTACTGCCAAGGAAATGCCAGCAAAAATAAGTCAGCTCACCCAAGAGTTATGTTCGGGATCCATATTTTTAGACTCAGGTGATTTGCTAAAGTAGTTTATCTTGATGTTTCGCGGTCTTGATGTCAAGAACTAGGACGGGAGACATTTCCAGGTATTGTTTTATGGATTTTGCTCGCACGAGGCGTTCATAATGTTGCATGCTAGGAGAAATAAATAGTGCCATGCCATGATGAGACAGACAGGCAGGCCAACAAGCAGACAGACTGACTGACTGACTGGACTGACTGGACTGACTGGACTGACTGAACTGACTGGACTGACTGGACTGACTGACTGACTGACTGACTGACTGACTGACTGACTGACTGACTGACTGACCGACCTACTGACTGACTGACTGACTGACTGACTGACTGACTGACTGACTGACTGACCGACCTACTGACTGACTGACTGACTGACTCACTGACTGGCATGACAGACAAATCAGTGCGGCAGACAGACTGAATGAATGGAGGTTTACGACCTATCAGTCTCACTGGGCTATGTAAGGCCATTTATCACGAAAATCATCAGAGTTGGTCAGAACAAGAAAGTCATTTCACGGTGTCCCTAGTCATTCGCCTTTTACGTATCGCATAGGGACACGCCGG
>JAWQFJ010029625.1:7500-17500 GCA_034096865.1 Theodoxus fluviatilis | reverse complement strand
TGTATCATTTTCGCACCCGCGAACAGATTCAAATAGTTGAACAGAGGGCAGAAATGAGAAATACACCATGTCTTGTGACACTGTTGTGTCTACACAACCGTATTAATTTAACGAGCGCGCTTACAGAGAGGCGAACATTTATGCAGAACACATATTATTCTTCCTTATACTGTTATAGTCGCTCTAGCCTTCGATCCGATGCCTGCGAACAAGGGAATATCATTTGCACAGTATATGTATATGCACATCCATGGTTATGCATATAATTATACTCACGTGGAAGCATGGATGGAGTGAGTTTTACGGCACATTAGCCGCTGTAGGCTATGTAAGGCCATTAAGCATGAACATCACTAGAATAGTTTTGAGTAAGCCTAAATCATGTCACGATGTCCCTAGTTATTCGCCTCTTACTAATCGCGTAGGGAGACGCGGTGGGTCTATTCTGACCCCCAACCCACAGGGGGTACGTGCAAGCAGAAGCTCAAAATTGCTCTCATAACGTGCACTGCCATAATTGAAGTCATTCGGGGAGAGATGATGACGTCTGTGTCGTCGCATGTGGGACCGCAGCTTAACTCTAATACACAGGGGTGTCTGCACGCAGAGCAGGCTAAGGTGGCAGCATCAGGATTTGTTACTCTGTCTTTTTTGGCATGCTGGTGTTTCCGATCGAGGCTGGCCAGGAGCTTTACCTCAAAGACCTTGGCGCCTTTGTGGGTGAGCTGCCTCCAGGTGTCGCAGTCGGCAGTCAAGGCCTCCCACCCGATGACGGGAATGTTGCAGGACCGCAGTGTGTTCTTGAGCGTGTCTTTGTAGCGTCTGGTTGGACCATTGGACTATCTATGTCGATGCACTGAGCTGTTCTTTCACTGAAGCCACAGGCTGCCCAAGCTCTGTGGCTCCCCTCTCGACCTAGATGACGGCGTGATCCAAAGGAACGCAAGGCGTTACATTTAGCACCGTTGGGGCTGCAGGAGGTGCTAGATGGGAATTCTGTGCGCTTTCCAATTGCCTTAGGGGCTCCACTCCGGATTTTCCGTTTGGGTTTACTCCCATAGCCTTTGCCTCTCCCGAGGCCTCCACGAGACAGTCAAGCTCTCTGCTCATAGCTGGGGGTTTGGTGCATGAGTGTCAAGGCACTGAATGCCGAGGGGCCAAACCTCCTCGGAGTCCCTTGTAGTTTAACCTGGGGTCCTACCGTGCCCATTTACCGTGTGTCGCCACGGGGGGCACTACATAGGGCTTGCTGGTGGATTGGCTCTGTACTGGCAGAGGGGGGCTTACGGTCTCGGCTCTCCTTTTCGCAGAGGTCTGGCACTAATCTGAACAAACTGTGCATAGAGACATCTACGTTCAAAAGAAAAACCTACTCAAGATGACCATCAGACATGCAAAAGCACAATATATAAAAAGGTCAAATCGAACAAAAAGCGAGAAACCCCCGAACCATGTCTAATCTACTAATATCAATTCTAGGTAATAAGGAAAAGTTGAAACCTCTCCCCACCAAACCAACTGGACAATCCTAGCCAACAAATTTCAAACATATTTCAGAGAAAAAAAGGAAAAGATCAGGAAAGCTATCAACCCCACAGCAATAGCAGAAGAAGCATCCACATCCCTGAACCAAGGTCTGAAAGACTTGTCTCCTTTCCACCCGAGGAGCTTCGAAAGATCATTCTGAACATGAAGCCCACCTCCTGCGAGCTTGATGATGTGCCGACAAGGTTGCTACGTCTATGTCTCGACGCATTCCTGCCCATGATTGCAGACCTAGTGAATCATTCCTTAAGATCAGGTGAATTCCCATACACAATGAAGAAAGCAATTGTCCGGCCACTGCTAAAGAAGCCAAATCTGGACGTCGATGAGCTCGGCGGCTAAAGACCTGTGTCCAATGTGTGTTTTATATTTTAAAAAATCATAGAGAAAGCCGTTTCCATAAGGCTATGCAGCTTCTTGAATTCGGAGAATCTGCTGCCAAAACTCAGTCGGCATACAGGCCAGGACACAGCACCGAAACTGCTCTCCTGAGAGTGTTCAACGATATTCGATGAGCTATCGATGATGGCCGGGTTGCCCTCGTGACTCTTTTAGACCTCTCAGCAGCCTTCGATACCATCGATCACGGTGTTCTTCTATCCCGATTAAAGAACTTAGGAATATCATCAACAGCCTTCAAATGGTTTCAATCATACTTATCTGGAAGAACACAGACGGTTGTTGTGGAAGGAGGGACTTCGAGTGAGGTGATTATCACCTGTGGAGTTCCTCAAGGGTCAATTCTCGGACCGTTGCTATACTCCATCTACACAGTATCTCTGAGTGCCCTGATTGATAGTCATCATCTGTCATTCCATCTTTACGCAGATGATACTATGATATTTACAACCTCGAACCCTGACAAAGACTCTTTCGCTGCGGCAAAAGCTTCCATGGAGAGATGTTGCACCGATGTGAAAACTTGGATGGTGAAAAGTCGTCTGAAATTAAATGAAGACAAAACAGAATTCATCATCATCGGTTCTAAGGCACATGTTCAGTTGTTCCCTGAAACCAACATCTCCATCTCGGGAGTCGAGGTCCCCTCGTCAAGATGTGTGACATATCTTGGCGTAAAGATCGATGAGCATTTTTCTATGGGGCCACACGTGAGCAGAATGATCTCTTCCTCCTACTGGCAGCTCCAACGTATCTCAAGTATCAGACAATGCCTGACTGACAAATCTGGAACAACTCTTGCATTGGCGTTGGTGATGTCTAATCTTGATTACTGCAATAGCCTTCTGCTGGGTGAAACACAAGAACATCTCCGAAGGCTTCAACAGGTGCAGAACACCGCAGCACGTATAGTAAAAAGTCCACGTAGTCGTTCTCATATAACACGCATCCTTCGAAAGCTACACAGGTTGCCTGTCCACCAACGTATTGTGTTCAAAACACAGTGTCATGTGTTCAAGTGCGTCAATGATTTGGCCCCGCTGTATCTGGTTGAGCTCCTCAGGACTTAAGCCTGTGAGGGATCTCAGATCTTCGGCGCAGTCATTACTCCATGTGCCACGCTACAACACCAAGAGATCTGGAGAGAGAGCATTCGCGTATGCTGGATCAAAGCTCTGGAACGATATCCAAGACAGAGTGAGGAAATCTCCTTCAATAAACTTTTAAGTCACAGCTGAAAACTATTTTATTCAACTGGTGAACATGTTGAGCGACTTGAGCATGCATTTGGGTGTGAGATTGGCGCTATATAAGAGCCAAAATCCATACATCCCATACCATGCATACATACATACATACATACACACACATGTACACATGTACACAAATGCATGCACACATTAAGTATATTACGTAGCTTACCAAGAGTGCTGACTTATAGCCCAGCACGATTAAAGATTGCTCAAATGTATGTATGACAGTGTGGAGCACACGTGGAGTTGTACGTGAGCACACTGAGGGACTCGGGCGAATCGCTCTTCCATGATCCTCGGCAAGGTGCCCTGAGTGGGTTGAGGGTAAGAACAGACCCAGGGCGTCTCCCTGCTGGAATCGTAAACGGTGAATAACGAGGGAGATCGAGCCCTTACTTGCTCTTTGTCTGTCGTGATGCTGCGTTCAATGGCCTTGCATAGCCTAAAAAAGGCTGAAACTATGATGTAAAGCCCCACTCATTCATTCATTCGTTCGTTTAGTCATTATTTGTTCATTCATTCATCTGATTGTTCGTTCATTCATTCACTTGCTCGTTCATTCGTTCATTCACTAATTCCTCGGCAAGGTAAACATCTTTTCAAATTGTCTTTCAAATGTCCCAATGTCAACATCTGGTCTTTAAAGATCCGAATACAGACAATAAGATCAACTTTGACGTTGACATTTGTTTAAATAAAATAGAATGGCAGGAGTATGTTGGACGTAATAGAGGCAGGTCGCGTCAAGCGGCGACATCAACATTCCCGTACCAGCAGACGAGTAATGGAAAACCTGCTTGGGTGGAAACCAAAGAACCCTCCTAATGGGAGACCGTCTACACTTGAAGGCGATGCGACAGATACTGACTTCACCAATTACGTCTGAAGCAGCAGCCACAGATGCGTTTCATTCGACGAGAGCTTCCACCAAGGAAGTCGTTCACCTGTAATCTGCAAGATCTGACAAACAAGCACTTTAGAGCCTCTTTTACACTCTAGCCCCCGACAAAAGGCGCACGGATGTATATATACAGATGTCAACCTGAATTCGATTTTGGAGTTCCGCTGTTAGGTTCCGCGTCTCGCAAGCGTAGAGGAAGATGGATGTGTGCCATGGAAATGAGGTGCAGTAGGAAATTCCTTTGCATTCCATACAGGGCCCGTGGTTGCAACGAGGAGTTTCATACCCGCATTCAGCAAGTCAAATGACCACACAAGGACCTACTGACACTCATGAAGGAAAGAAAACTGCGATGGTACGGAAGTGCCACACAAACATCAGGTCTTGCCAAAACCATTCTTCAAGGCACAGTGCTGGAGAGCAGAAAGAGAGGCATACAAAGGAAGCGGTGGGAGGACAACATGAGGGAATGGAAGGCCGGACTATTACTGCATCCCATAGGGCAGTTCGCGCAGGATCATTCAGGAGTCATCGAAGGCGCCCCAACAACCCTCCGGATCACGGAGGGTTGCAACTTGTAGCGTGAATATTTTCTCCTTCCTTTGTTCTAATACAATGCAGAGGCGTCTGATCATCAAGCGAAATAAAATTTTGCATGCAAAAAAAAATATGTTTGCTGTGTCATTAAGTCGTTGTTTTTGTATCCTACGATCAATGTCTTCTCCTTTCTCCAATGTGGTTTCCTCACTATTTAATAATTTCATTACTCGAGTGCAAACTCAACCGTGTAATGATGGGTCTTCTAAAGTGTTTTGGTATTTCGTTTTTCCAGAGAGCTAATGATCATATTACATACAACAAGAAACGCTATCGGATTACAGCCTCTTTCCAATGATTTTAGAACAAATTGCAATACATCGTGACGAGCACATTTGAAGCATGATATTGCCAATTGCAGTCAGAGCTAAAGCAGTTTCCTCATCTTTATTTCACACACACACCCCAACCTCCACACACGCACACACCTATCCCCCTACCGAATATCTCAGTCTGACCTGTTTTCTGGTAGCTCAATCTCCCACCCTTTTCCCATCCCCAACTGCCCCCCCCCCCCCCATTGCCCCCAATAACATCCCACCAAATCACTTCTGGCTGCCCTTAGACTGCACAAGGTAAAGGGCGATGTTTTCAATAAAAACCGCTGGCGCTGAACCTCCAGGTTTTGGCATTAAAAAAAATAGAAGAAGATCGGGTTCGAACCCACCCATCCCCTCCTACCATCTCTTTCTCCCCCATCCCACCCCCTCATACCATCTCCCTCTTCCCCCCTCCCATCCCCTCCCACCATCTCCCTCAAACCCCCCCCCCCCCCATCCCTCCCCACCATCTCCCTCTCCCCCACCCCATCCCCTCCCACCATCTCCCTCTCCCCCACCCCATCCCCTCTCACCATCTCCGTCCCCCCCACCCCATCCCCTCCCACCATCTCCCTCTCCCCCCCCCCATCCCCTCCCACCATCTCCCTCTCCCCCACCCCATCCCCTCCCACTATCTCCCTCTCCCCAACCTCCTCCCACCATCTCCCTCTCTCCAAGCCACCACTCCTCCCTGCAATTGTTATTTTAAGATTGACTGAACCACTTCTTACCCCAGCATCCTGTAGCAGCGCGGCTAAACTAAACAGCCCTCGCCATTCAAGATGTCAGTTTTGATCACGTCACATTTCGCTGTTTCATCAATTGAGTATTTAGGGAGGTGCTTTCGAGTGTACGACCTTAAAACACCACTTTCTCTTCAAACCTCGATTCTGAAAATTTGATACATTCAATCGGACCTAACTTCCAGTAAGTGTGCAAAATATCAAGGAAATCCGTCCAGTATTTCTTGAGAAATCAGCCGTTAAGTCGGGACAGACACACACACACACACACACACAGACAGATAAAGTCTGTAGGACCTCCAGTAAACCTGGAGGGATAAAAACCGCTGGCACTGAACCTCCAGGTTTTGGCATATTAAAAAATAAATTAAGAAAAAATCGGGTTCGAACCCACAACCTCTCGATAAAAGCTCTTTCTCTCTCTCTCTCTCCCCCCTCCCCCCCCCTCCCCCCCCCCTGTACTCCCTTCCCTTATCTGGAGCCGCCGCTCCTCTCCCGTGGCTGGCATTGTTCTGTCAGTTTTGATCACGTCAAGCATTTCGCCATTCCGTCAACTAAACAGCCCTCGCCATTCCATCAATTGAGTATTTAGGGAGGTGCTTCCGAGTGTACGACCTTAAAAACCACTTTCTGTTCAAACCTCGATTCTGAAAATTTGATACATTCAATCGGACCTAACTTCCAGTAAGTGTGCAAAATTTCAAGGAAATCCGTCCAGTAGTTTTTGAGATATCAGCCGTTAAGTCGGGACAGACAGACACACACACACACACACACACACACACACACACACACACACACACACACACACACACACACACACACAGATAAAAACCGCTGGCGCTGAACCTCCAGGTTTTGGCATATTAAAAAATAAATTTAAAAAAGATCGGGTTCGAACCCGCAACCTCTCGAGAAGAGCTCTTTCTCTCTCTCTCTCTCCTCCTCCCCCCCCCCCCCCCCCCCCCCCCCCCCCTGTACTCCCTTCCCTTATCTCGAGCCTCCGCTCCTCTCCCGGTGGCTGGCATTGTTCTGTCAGTTTTGATCACGTCACGCATTTCGCCATTCCGTCAACTAAACAGCCCTCACCATTCCATCAATTGAGTATTTAGGGAGGTGCTTCCGAGTGTACGACCTTAAAACACCACTTTCTGTTCAAACCTTGATTCTGAAAATTTGATACATTCAATCGGACCTAACTTCCAGTAAGTGTGCAAAATTTCAAGGAAATCCGTCCAGTAGTGTTTGAGATATCAGCCGTTAAGTTGGGACAGACAGACAGACACACACACACACAGACAGATAAAGTCTGTAGGACCTCCAGTAAACCTGGAGGGATAAAGTCTGTAGGACCTTCAGTAAACCTGGAGGGATAATGATGGCTATGGTGGAAGCTGCTGAGAGTCATAATGGTGATGCTTGTGTTCAGACGGGGTACTCCACGGCAGGCATATCTGCATCGGCTGTCGGCGGTCAGTATATTAATACACCTCCATTATATTCTGAGTCTCGGGAGGGTCGTAACGAAATTCACTTTAGTCACGTTAGAAACGAACTGAAATGAACTAGATAATGAGTATGAAAGGAAAAAAAAAAGTAAATCATTGTACTCCTCTACTGTCGATGGTGTGAATGGAATTCTATTTTAGTCCCAAAGTTCAGTAAATTCATGCAAAATAAACCAAATAAAACAAACTTCTAATGAATCGAAAAGGTCAAAAGTTTGATTAAACAGCAAATCAACAGGGCATTGAGAAAGAAGTAGCACGCTTTAAACTAATCAACAAGAATGCTCGACAAAAAGTCGCATTCAGAGGATCCAATCCAAAGCGCCAAAACTCCATTTGAAAAACGTTTCTACCCACTATCGATCCTCACAGAGCGGAGCTCTGGAGAGAGATGTGGCGATCTCATGCCTGGCTGCATCTAACTGCAATAAAGGTGGTGGGCTACTCGCTCCGTCGGGCTTGCGGTCAGTCACCGTGGCTCCTGGCTTTCCTCAAGACCTCTGAGAATTCCCAGACTTCGTGTGAGCTGCCAGTGCCAAAAGCTCCTGCAGCCATTACATGGTATCGGGGCTTTGAAGCAGTTGGCGCCAGAACTCAAGAGACAGAGGCTGCCGCATTCGATGGGTTCGCAGCTCAGAAGCACTGCAGCTCAAAAAGAGGTATTAATGGCCTTTGACTTGTCCGACTGTGAAAAGGTTACAGTTCTCCAAACATGATCGGCTGCTAAGTGCCGCGCAAAAGTTATCACTGGTATTTGCGCCTTTACTCTCCCCTCGTGATGTCCTTGTGTCGGCGAGCTGACCTCTCCATTTTGCAACCGACTTCTGCGGTTGGTTAAGGTGTTGCCAGCGTGAAAACGGACAGGTTTTATAGTGACAGCCTGAGTTGCCTTCACTGAGATTCTTCAGAGCTGTGATCACTCTCAGTTACAATCAATAACAATGCGGGTTCTGTTGCCTTACCCATGAGATTCAAAACAACTGCAGAACACATTTTGACACGAAAACGGCAGGAATACAGAACCTTTTTTCTCATCGATTAAGAATCGGCTAAAAGGAAACCGTGCAGAAAAATTGCTTTGCATATCTGCCATCGACCTTAATATTTCAGCGCAAAGGGTGCCGTTGTATGAATTCCTTTCTTCAGTATAGCCATTTTACGCTTTGATGACACTTTTCCTTTTGGCATTGCCTTATCTGCCATCCGCTTCACAGAAAGACATTCAGCAATTGCGGAACGTTTGATCGCATCAAAATTAACCTTTTGTGGATAAAATACCCTAGAAGATCCCATGTGCTTGACCTATTGTGTGTGTTTATAATCCTTTTGACTCTGTTTTGTATTTCTGCCAGAAATTAACAAAAATCCGCCGTTCTCCTGGCCATGCATGAACACTTTTATTCCAAATCATTGCAATTTTCTCCTTTGTAATCCGCGTTCTTCACCGTAGACAGACGCATTTGAACGCACAGTCACACAGACCCAGACACGCACACTACCGATACATCGCACATGTACGTCTTTTTTGCCGGCATGTGTGTATACAAACTGACAGACCTGGGGCGGGTTTGAAAATAGGTAGTCGATCTTGGTCTCAAGATCTTGCTTCGCAGTAAGAGCTAGCTAAAAAATAAACTACCCAACGTGACGAAGTAATGCGCATGCGTAGACGTCACGACAAGAGGTGAACTAGCCACATTTCAATGGCCGACGTGTTGCCGGTTCACTCAGAAAACGCTCTATTTCGAGATACTAGCAACCCATCCAAAGAAAATATAAGCCATGCACAGCATTAATTTATCAAAGGTGTATGTTGAATGCATTAATAGATCGTGAAACCTCCTACAGTTTACACATCGAATGTAGGTCAACGCATCCACGCCGAACATTTGTCTCCAAGATGGCTGCGCGCACTGTACTCATGCCGTCCGCCATCTTGAATCTTAAAAGCTAGACACCTCTCAAGCTGCCTCGCTCAATCTACGCTCGTCTACGAATGGCTCGATAGCAAGCAAAGAATGAAACTGCCCATTCGGCGAGATCTGCGTAGATCTACCGAGATCTTCGCATTTTCAAACCCGCTCCTGGGATTCTCTCAGCCCATTCGAATGAAAAATCTCCATGCCCGAGCCAAACTGAAACGCATCACCCAGTAAATGGAGTATTCTGTAGCAACGATCGTATTGGCATGCATCTGATGAGAACTAAGTGTGCACGTTTCTTTCTATGTCACTGAATCAGAAGCACTAGGGATTTGTCAACTGCTGTAACATGAACGAGGGAAAATACTTTGCTTGCAGCTCGAGTCAGGAGAGAGCACATAATCTAGCAGACTTTAGAGTGGGTTCTCGTGTATGACGCCCACGTGGGCAACTCATGCTCTTCGACCAGAGTAGGTGTACCTTTATGGGCATCTCTTTGATCCTTCATGGCCCTAGCCCTTGAAGCTCGACAGTAATGGCCTGCGTGAAATATAGATCACAATCGGTGTATTCGGGTTGACCGTTGGACACCATCTCGGCCATAGACGGCAGTCGTTAGCGATGCGAAAGATTCTCTCCGAGAGCAGAGGCAATCAGGTGTGATCATGATGTGCCCTGTTGCTGAACTCGCCCATTCTATTCGCTGAAGTTTGCCATGAATATGTCACCCACACTCATGCAGCCCCTGCGACGACATGACGACGTAACGACGCAATCGAGGTCATCCTCACAACCACGCCCAATTGAGTGGG
>JAWQFJ010029622.1:0-32662 GCA_034096865.1 Theodoxus fluviatilis | reverse complement strand
TTGACTCCAGCCAAAACCAAGGCTACGCAAAATGTTGTTATGTTGTACTGTTATGTGGGGATTATCTTCAGCCGTGGTAAGCTCCTAACATAACAACTGGCATTCTCTGGAGACAGAGATCAAATCCCCTGAAGACGGAGTGTGGCTGCCTATATGGCGGGGTGTTCAAAAACAGTCACACACGCAATCATCTCACCCACTTGGGTGATCCTGGGAGTGTTTAGCCCAGGTACGCAACAACAACAACAACAACAACAACACTGTAAAAATATTATGCAGGCCATTTGCCTTTCCGAGGGCGGTCTGGGGGGGGGGTTCAATGGGGTGCAATTGTTGATTTTTTGTTAATTTGTTGGGCATTTTTGGGTGCAATTGTTTGTGGGTTTTGTGGTGTGTTTGGGCTATTTTTATGATTTGTGTTTGATGTCTATTTGGATGCATGGCAATTTATTTTATTTGGTTGTTCTTTTTTTTGTTTGTAAATTTGTATGGGGTGATGGTTTTTGTGTGCTATTTTTTGTTTTTTTTTTTTGTTTGATTTTTTGTGTTGGTTTTGTGTATGTTTTTGGGTTTGTTTTGTTGTGTTTGTGGGGGGGGTGGGGTGGGGTGCGTCTGCGATGATGTGTTTTCTTTGTGTGAAATTGGTTGTTTGATTGGTTTTGTTTTTTTTTTTGTTTATTTGTTTTTTTGTTATATAGTTATTTTGTTATTTTTATTGTGTTTGGCAATTGTTTTTTTGTGGGTGCCATTTATTTTTGTGTCGATATTTGTTTTTTTTGCAGTATGTTGTTTTTTTTTGGTATTGAATTGTTGAATTTTATTGTGCTCGTTTTTGAGTGTTGTGGTTCGTATAATTGTTTTGTTATGGTGTTGGGTATTGGTTTGTGTTTTTGGATTTGTTTTTGTGTGTGCAATTTTATTTTGTGTGTGTTGTTTGTTTTGTTTAGCACCCGTTACCCCACCTTACACAACCCCCCCCCCCAGGGGGACAAAAAAAAGAAAAGACATACAAAAAGAAAAAAGTAGATATGTTGATACTGTTGTACTGTAAGAGTGTAAGTGCTGAAAGTTGCAAGCCATGCAATGGTGCAGCAACTGGGCAACAAACTAAGCAGTATTGCGAAAAATACATAAACAATGATAATACATAAATAAAAAAATGGAAAGAGAAATATGTTGATAAATATAGTGATGTAATTGCACCCCCCCCCCCCCCCCCCCAGCCAAAATAAAAAGGGGTGGGTGGGTGCAGAGAGAGAGATGCTGATAAATATAGGAATGCACTAGTAAAATTAAATGTAATTGCACCCCCCCCCCCCCCCCCCCATATAAAGATTATTAAATTCGAGGTATGATCTTGTTGCAAAGACTTTTTCCTCATGTTGTTTTTGTGAATTGTGATTCTTTATTATTAACATCGAACTTATTTAGCACTGTACATTTTCGAGCATGTGCTTCCCAAGAGAGAGACAGTTGGTCCTATCTCCACCCCCCACCACATCAGTGGCAAAATGTATCGCCTGAAAATAGCACTTTACACGCTCAGATTGCACCAGATTGCACCATTTTGCTTCCTTTTTAAAAAAAAATTCCGGGGGGGCATGCCCCCGGACCCCCCTAGCATGCTCGGCGCTTCGCGCCGTCGATTCGGCGCTTCGCGCCTTCGCTGATAAGATACAAAACAAAACAAAAAAAGAACTTTGCACCCCCCCCTTTCAAAACCCAGATCCGCCCCTGCCGCTCCTGATAGACGTCCACGAAACTACGAAACGATGGAGGAAACATGCAGGCTAATTTTACACTTTTTTCTTCCCCTTTTTAATCCCCCTGTGGGATCGGGGTAAGAATTGACCCACCGCGTCTCCCTACGCGATTCGTAAGAGGCGAATAACTAGGGACACCGTGACGATTAGCGTTTACTCTAAACTGTTCTACTTCTAGTGATTTTCGTGCCTAATGGCCTTACATAGCCTGCAAAGGCTGATAGGCCGTAAAACACTAACCAACCAACATCCTTTGTTTTTAAATAATCCAAGCAGACTTTTGGTGATGGCAACTGAAAAATTAGCAGATTTTCACGCTCAACTTAGTTATTGAATTTCCCTTGCAGTTGGTGCTTGTCGCTGTTCTTCGTCAGCACACATGCCTTATCTTGGTAAAATGCGAGTTAATAGTCTGGTTTTCTGTCGTTCTGGAGCGCGATGGCTTGATTCAGTTCACACCACCGCACGATGGTAGAGACCACTCCATAGGTCATTTCCCCTGTGGGTTGAGGGTCAGAGTTGACCCATTGTGTCTCGTACTTAGAGGCGCATATCTACCTTGTACGTATGCAAGAAAATGGAATAGAGTACTTTTCTGGAATAGAGGTATTTGTTGTGTGTGCGTGGTCTGCTACTTGCGATCCGTCCCAGCTTGCGCCAGGAAAGTAGAAGCAGGACTTCGGCGAGAGTTTTCTTACAGGATCTTTATTCCCGGACTGGTCAGCGCTTACAGCAATCACTCGTGCCGCTCAGGCTGCGCCTCACTACGGCACCAACAGCCTCTCAAGCGCTCTCAGCTTCCAGTAACCCGTGTTATCATGTACATACGTTTATATAGTGCCCTGCTTGGGTTCGGGAGCATCCACAGCGACTTCTGCATTGCCACGTCGGCATAGTCGAGAGGACGCCCGCCCTCCCTGGCCGTCGAGGACCAATTGCTGGTCAGATGCTTACTGCATAGAGGGATGGGGGACTCTCCAGTCCCTCGCCCCCCACCCAGCATTCCGACCCCCTGACACTGCGCGCTGACCAGGCAGAAATCGCCTCCATCCCCTCTCACAGACAAAGGAGGCTCTGACTCATTCTGACCCTCTCTTATAGTTACAGACAAAGGAGGGAAAGCCCCCCGAACCTTCCACAGGCACTTTACATTGCATTCACATCCGCAGGTATTTCACATTCCTTCGCAACATATTCAAGAATAAAGTGTCAGTGATTTGTATCAAAGTTAGTGTCTTTGTTTGTATGCAGGAAAACTGAATAGCGCTATTCTGGCCGTATTTCTACTAATAACTTATTCGTTCAGATCAATCCAGAATAACGTTGGAGTAATCTATTCCGAAATGGCTGCTTTTGTTTTGTGTCGACTGTATCAGACGAGGCGGCAAATTCGAAGAAATCAAATATTTCGAGACCAAAGCCACCCATTTGATAAATTTGATGACGTGGAATTTTTGTATCAGAAGTTCCGATTCAGGAGAGAGGACATCATCAACATGACTGATGAAATATGCGACGACATACAACTCGTCAGTCGACACGGAGCTTTGCCACCACTACTGCAAGTCATGACAGCTCTGCTGTTCTACGCGAGTGGTTCGTTCCAGGACGTTTGTGGCATTCACCAGTCTACTGCGAGTCGTACAATCAGCAGAGTTACCGATGCACTACTGAAACAAGTTCCTGTCTGGGTCATACTGCCAACACAAGAAGAGGCTGAGAGGACGAAGAGACTTCTTTTTTTCAGCGGAATGGCTTTCCAAATGCGATTGGAGCCATTGCATGACGGCACCCAGATTCAAATTCAAGCTCCCTCTAAACAAGAACACGAGTTCGTCAATCGAAAAAACTACCATTCCATCAATGTACAGGTGAGTTTCAACTGAAATTAAAAGTGTTTTTGTGACTCATTGACACTGCGCTGAAATTGTGTGTGTGTGTGTGTGTGTGTGTGTGTGTGTGTGTGTGTGTGTGTGTGTGTGTGTGTGTGTGCACGTGTGTGTGTGTGTGTGTGTGTATGCATGCATGCATGTATTATGGGATAGTGAATGTGGTTGGGTATTTGGTGGTGATCGGGGAGGAGTAGATGGAGAACAGGGAGAAGGAAAGGTGGGTAGAGGTTCTTGAATAATAGGAACAGCGTTCACAATTTATTTACCCTTAATTGCTACTAACTAGACTAAAACAAAAAGCACGATGGCTTACTAATAAAAGACAAAAGGAATAAAGGCAATTCATTAGTCTTAACACGTCGCAAAGTCAAACGGCAACAAACATCATGCAGTAATTCAATTCAAACAATCAATAAATGGCGGTGGCAGGGCATGAAAATATCAGAATATCGAACAATCATTCAAGACAATCACACAGAAACAAAACTTGTCAGTGGTATTGACCATCAGAGTAGAACACACAGTGCGCTATGAACATCGCAGAACAAACCAAAATCTCAACATCCTACCTCTTGCTCAGGAATACTTCAGCGCCCAAACATTCGTCACACACAACGACATACTTCATTACAGCTGAAGTCCAGAGTAAAATCTTGGCAGCACACAGTCACACCAAGACTAAGTTTATTCCAAGAAACCAACCAAAGGGATGAGGGAATGCGAGAAGTGTTTCACTCAAACCGCGTGGAAAAGATAGTCTCAAGAAAACACAGAGAATGACAATGAACAGCATGAATCATGGTAGTAAGGCTAATGTAAAATAGACATGCAAATTATACTGATTATATCATAATAGAACATCATTAAGGAACAATGAGTTTGCTGATATAACAATGAATATGCCCCCTTGCCACGCCAGTAGAATAGGATTGTCCAAACAAATTTGCCACAAAACTTAGTAGAAACACAAGGAAAATTGAGTATGTGGATTACATTGATTATACACTTACAATATCTAGACTAGAAAATCAAGCATAAATGCTATCCTCCGTAATGTAATAGTCAAGGCATTAAAAACAAATTCAACAGTTTAAGTTGTGTTATTATATACAAAAGGGAAAAGCCCACAGTGAACTGGTAATACTTGTTGTTGGAACTGAACATGGGGTGGTGATGCTGACATTCCAAATGAAAACAGTGAATGGGTCACTCATTTGCCTATAGAACAGCAGTGTAACTAGACAACTCCTGACGACCCAGCCCAAATGATAGAGTATCCATGGGGAATAACATCTACCAATTAAGCACTCAATAGTCCATGACTAATCCTATCATGACTATTTCCCAGGAGCATTATCTGAGTTACCGAATCACCTGATCCAGTGTAAGGCTACCAAGCACATGTATCTGCCATACATTGCTCCACCAAGGCGTTCTGACATACCATAATCAAATTACTGGTAGTGATGGGCACTTGAACACAGCAAAAGACCGCCAGAACTAAATTCCCAAATAATCATAGTATAGAACTATCCCAACTACATGGAAACATTGCCTTCTCCAAAACCTCTGGTCCCTAACTCTGGAATCTCATGACAACATACTAACCTTACTTCTGGGTCAAATGTAAAAGGACAAAAAACCCGCCTAAAATTGTCTACAACGATCTCCTGGAACCTTACATGTTCTTCGGCTTGAACATTGAATCCCGAAATTATATTCCACTGTCTTTCAAAAAAAGACCATCTTATTACATTTAAATTCCATAGGTAATAACACCAGACAACATAATAGCTTACAACCCTAACAAATTTACAATGATATTTAGTTTCTTTACTTCTAACTAATTTATCAAAGAACAGGACAAGATGATATTCCTGCGCCCACTCTCTGAGACTATTAACAGCAGATAAGGGATGGGGAGGGGTGCAACATAAACTTTCTCTGGCACTGGACACGAGACCAACCACTGCCAGTGAGCTAAGGGAGGAAAGGAAGGGGAGAGAATTGCCTGTTGAATAGGCCTAACCCGTCGTCTGCTACAGAGCAGCTAAGAACATACATAGTCCACACATACGTTTACAGGTTTCAGTGACAAAACATCCACATTGTCACACATGCATGCGTGTAAAATTTTAATTCTACTGAATGATCCTCTGTCATTTTTACCTTCCTTCTCCCTTTTCTCAACACCACTAATGTGGTCGTTGTTAAGGACATGATAACTCTATGCTGTTATCATAGGGCGCGTTTGTTAGGCCCAAAATCTCGAGAGCTAGGCGTTTCCTACGTTCCTCGCTCAAAAGGACGCACTCGCCGTGAAGGCGGGAAGCCGAGGGAGGTCCGGAGCTCCCTCGATGTTTCCCGATGCAGAGTCCCGGGTGAGCCAAAACGGCGGAGACAGTGCCAATTGGGATGCCGCTGATAGACGGCAGTGCCTGTAATGTGCTTCTCAGGGTTTGAAAATAGAACAGTTTACGCACACGGAAGTATTTGCTGCTCGAGTGTTCATTTGTATATTTAGAAGAGTAGGTGTATAGATTATTTTTGGACATACACTGCCGAATTTTTTTTATCGCTTGCAAACACGGAACACCGTATACGTACGCTCTATGAATTATGTTCCTTGAATTGATCGAAATGAGTCGAGGCCTAATCTTTTTGACAAAATTGTCTACAGTTGAACCCGGGTTACTTATTTTTATTCGTTGAAAAAGTTCCCGTGCCATTCGATATGACACCATGGTGTGTTCTATCAAGTGAAAAACGGCTGTGACATATCTGTTTCGTCAGATATTTCGTCTATCGGCAACTTCTTCACCGACCCTCGCGCCAGGACGCAGCCATGTTATTCCGCCTTGCCAGATGGTGATTGGCCGTTTTTCTAGCTGTAGGTGCGTCTCGCTCACCCTCGACTAGCCATCGAGGGAGAATCTCGAGATTTTGGGCCTAATAAACGTGCCCATAGTGTGATAGTGGCTCACAAAGTTTGCCAGAAGTGACATTTGAGAGCTTGACCCAGTGAAAGCTTTCACAGAGAGTATTATCGTCATCTAGGTACCCATTTTTTGCTTTTTAAAAATCAATCCCACGTTGTTGTATCTTATAGATCTTGCACAACTGATACTAGCCTTGTCTTTAATACATAATTCCAAGAACTACTTCCACAAATCCTAATGTATTTCAGTTCTTTCTGTTCTTTCAATTTAGAATGGACAAAATTGTGACCACATTTTTGAAATTCTACATTCCAGTTGATATGGGATGCTGACCTCATCTTCTGTGAATTGACGTTGACCTATTATAACCAAAGACATTATATAACAGTGTCTTTGTTTTAACCAACCCGATTTATTTTTCGTGATCAGTGGCCTTAAATGGCCTACAACAGCTGATAGGCTGCAAATATCTATCCATGTAAAGGTCATGTAGCAGGCACCTAGCTCCCAGTCCTCGCAGGAAACATGTGGCAAACCCTGCCACAAAACCTTTACATCCAGCCTCAACTGGCACTGTCCAGCCTCAACTGGCACTGTCCAGCCTCAACTGGCACTGTCCAACCTCAACTGGCACTGTGCAACCTCAACTGGCACTGTCCAACCTCAATTGGCACTGTCCAACCTCAACTGGCACTGTCCAACCTCAATGGACACTGTCCAGCCTCAACTGGCACTGTCCAGCCTCAATTGGCACTGTCCAGCCTCAACTGGCACTGTCCAGCCTCAACTGGCACTGTCCAACCTCAACTGGCACTGTGCAACCTCAACTGGCACTGTCCAGCCTCAATTGGCACTGTCCAGCCTCAACTGGCCCTGTCCAGCCTCAATTGGCACTGTCCAGCCTCAATTGGCACTGTCCAACCTCAATTGGCACTGTCCAACCTCAACTGGCACTGTCCAACCTCAATGGACACTGTCCAACCTCAACTGGCACTGTCCAGCCTCAACTGGCACTGTCCAACCTCAACTGGCACTGTCCAACCTCAACTGGCACAGTCCAACCTCATTTAGCACTGTTCAACCTCAATTGGCACTGTCCAGCCTCAATTGGCACTGTCCAACCTCAATTGGCACTGTCCAACCTCAATTGGCACTGTCCAGCCTCAATTGGCACTGTGAAACCTCAATTGGCACTGTCCAACCTCATTTAGCACTGTCCAGCCTCAACTGGCACTGTCCAACCTCATTTGGCACTGTTCAACCTCAACTGGCACTGTTCAACCTCATTTGACACTGTCCAACCTCATTTGGCACTGTGCAACCTCAATTGGCACTGTATAACCTCAATTGACACTGTATAACCTCAATTGGCACTGTCCAACCTCAATTGGCACTGTCCAACCTCACCTGGCACTGTGCAACCTCAACTGTCACTGTTCAACCTCAACTGGCACAGTCCAACCTCATTTAGCACTGTTCAACCTCAATTGGCACTGTCCAGCCTCAATTGGCACTGTATAACCTCAACTGGCACTGTGCAACCTCAATTGGCACTGTACAACCTCAACTGGCACTGTCCAACCTCATTTGACACTGTCCAACCTCGATTGGCACTGTCCAACCTCAATTGGCACTGTCCAGCCTCAATTGGCACTGTGAAACCTCAATTGGCACTGTGCAACCTCAATTGGCACTGTCCAGCCTCAATTGGCACTGTGAAACCTCAATTGGCACTGTCCAACCTCAATTGGCACTGTCCAGCCTCAATTGGCACTGTGAAACCTCAATTGGCACTGTCCAGCCTCAATTGGCACTGTGAAACCTCAATTGGCACTGTCCAACCTCAATTGGCACTGTCCAACCTCAATTGGCACTGTACTGTCCGAGACACCCACCCTCTGCGCTGGCAGAGTTCTAAATCTGCCATTTTCCGCCCGTCAGCCCGCGCTAGGTTGTATTCTGGGTCAGCAACAAAATTTCTGTTTTTTTGTTTTTGCTTGTGTTCACTGATTTTTTGTTTTTGCTTGTGTTCACTGATTTTTTGTTTTTGCTTGTGTTCACTGATTTTTTGTTTTTGCTTGTGTTCACTGATTTTTTGTTTTTGCTTGTGTTCACTGATTTTTTGTTTTTGCTTGTGTTCACTGATTTTTTGTTTTTGCTTGTGTTCACTGATTTTTTGTTTTTGCTTGTGTTCACTGATTTTTTGTTTTTGCTTGTGTTCACTGATTTTTTGTTTTTGCTTGTGTTCACTGATTTTTTGTTTTTGCTTGTGTTCACTGATTTTTTGTTTTTGCTTGTGTTCACTGATTTTTTGTTTTTGCTTGTGTTCACTGATTTTTTGTTTTTGCTTGTGTTCACTGATTTTTTGTTTTTGCTTGTGTTCACTGATTTTTAGTTTTTGCTTGTGTTCACTGATTTTTTGTTTTTGCTTGTGTTTACTGACTTTTTGTTTTTGCTTGTGTTCACTGATTTTTTGTTTTTGCTTGTGTTCACTGATTTTTTGTAATATACATTTTTGGGGTTCATAGCGAAGAACAGAAAAACAACAAAAAATAGAGGGAAAGATAAAAACAGAGACGGCGTTTTCAACGTCATCATTAATAGTTACCTCATCATTGTCATAATCAGAAACACACAGATACAGACACACACACAAACACACACACACACACACACACACACACACACACACACACACACACACACACACACACACACACACACACACACACACACACACACACACACACACACACACACACACACACACACACACACACACACACACACACACACACACACACACACACACACACACTCAAACACACACACACACACACACACACACACACACACACACACACACACACACACACACACACACACACACACACACACACACATACACACAGACAGACACACACACATACACACACAGACACCAACACAGACACACACACACACACGCGCGCGCGCGCGCGCGCGCACACGCGCACACACACACACACACACACACACACACACACACACACACACAAAGAAGAATCTTATTGCATACGCACGTAGTAGTCACTGACAGTGAGAACGTTTTGGGTTGAAACAAATCTCGAAATGTTGATTGGTTTACCTTTTCATGACATGTATGTACAACAATGATCAACTCACTCTTGTTTAATGACCGTATGCAAGTATACGGGCATCGTGTCCCATCAACAGTACATTTCGGATTGTTCACAAGGACAAACTATTAAATAGTTTTCAAATTTTGAACATCTTAACGAATATGTTGCGGAAAATGAATGTTCCGACGAAATTGGATGGAAATTTTAAAATGAAAACATAATGAGAATGGAAAAGTATGAAAATGTTTGTGTCTGAGGCTGGAATAAAGGCATCCTGGTCACTCTGTCCGTGAAGACCTCATGTAGTGGCCAAAATAATTTCCCGGCCAAAATAATTTCCGGAAGTCATCGCAGAGTTATCTGCTCGGGACGTGCTGAGAATTCAACTCTAAAAAGAGACGGCACCCGCCACTCCGCCTGACTTCGCACGCCCGGGGAGTTATGCTAAGATCCGGCCGCGTTAATATATCTGCGTTTTGTGACAAACGTCTTGCTCGGCGGTACTGTACTCCATGCACCTTAACGGTCCGCGTGATTCGGGTGTAATCTTAAGCTAAACGACGTTTATTGGCGCTGATGAAATGGTCGAAGTCGGAAACATTCGGAACGTCGTTTAGCTTAAGATTACACTCGAATCACACGGACCGTTAAGGTGCATGGAGTACAGTACCGCTGAGGAAGACGTTTGTCACAAAACGCAGATAGAAGAACAGGTGCAAGAGCGGTAAATCGCATGAAAAGAGAGCCGAGCAGATAACTCTGCGAGGACTTCCGGAAATTATTTTGGCCGGGAAATTATTTTGGCCACTACACCTCAGGCAATCAACGCGTTGACTTGAACCACTTCCTTTGACCTACAGGCAGAAGGTCATCACGGATGTCAGCTGTCATTCTACAGTGGAAAGTCACTCCAGATGACAGATTACATTCCTCCCTTCCCCCCTACTTCTGCTGCCCTAGGGGTATGTGGGGGTGGGGGTGTCATTAATGTGTGTGTTTGTATGTGTATGTGTGTGTGTATACACGTGTGTGCATATGTGTGTGTGTGTACGTGCGTGTGCCTTTATACACCTGTTTTGGTATTGTGCTAGTAAACGTTTGCTTGCGTGGGTGAATGTGAACATGCACATAATGTATACGTGTGTGTATGTGCATGCACGTGTATGTGTGTGTGTGTTGGTGCGTGTGCAATTGTGTGCATGCATGCATGCACATTGTACATTTGTGTCTGTTAATGTCAGCTCGCACGCACATGTACGTAAATGTCTGGGGTAAACATAAAGGAGGAGAGGGGACACACACGCACACACACACACACACACACACACACACACACATACACACACACACGCACACACACACACACAAACTCACACAAACACACACATGCACAGACAAACACACACATACACACACATACACACACAAGCACGTCCACATCCACAGACTTTCACACAAACATGCATATACGGAAACTCACACACGAACACGCACGCACTTAGACACACACACATGCGCGAGTGTGCATGCACGAACGCTAAAACACACGAGCACACACACACATACACACTTGAGCTCGCACACGCTCACACACACACGACACCAGTGGGTGGGTTGGGGGGTGGGGGTGGGGAAAACAGAGGCAGATGAGGAAAATCGTACTAGAGATTGGAGAAAAGCAGACACATAATGAAATGTAGAAGGTGATAGGGAAAAGCGGAGACTACGTTGCTAAGCTAGCAGCACATAAAGGTAGCAAGCACCCAATGAAGTGGGCAAGGAGAAACTCCAAGCCTGTCGAACGTTTCTGTGCCCTCTGCCTGGAAGTCCCTCCTCTCATGGACAGGAACCCCCTGTGGGTCCGGGGTAAGAATTGACCCCCTGTGGGTCCGGGGTAAGAATTGACCCACCGCGTCTCCCTACGGGATTCTTAAGAGGAGAATAACTAGAGACACCGTGACTTGATTCGCGTGTACTCTAAACTGTTCTAGTGGTTTTCTTGCTTAATGGCCTTACATAGCCTACAAGGCTGCTAGGCCGTAAAACTCACTCCATCCATCCGTGCATCCATCCATCCATCCATCCATGCATCCATCCATCCATCCATCCATCCATGAATCCATGCATCCATCCATCCATCCATGCATCCATCCATCATGGACAGGAAAGGCAGTAAGATGAATTGGAAAAACAAAACAAACCCAACTCCTTAACCGCAAGAGAGAATTATTATTTATTATTATTATTAAATCACTCTTATACCGCGCGATACTCCCACTCAGTGAGACTCAAAGCGCTTCAGCCGATGTCGAGGCTGCCTCTCAGTGTGTAGTGTCTCAAGTCAATGAGACCAGTGTCCTGCTGCCAAGGGCGCTGGCACACTGTTTTCCACAAAGGAGAAATTGTGCGTGCTGGGTGTTTTTACTGTGGCCGACACCCACCCGTCGAGGACATGAGCGTCAGGATCTTTATAGCGCGTGATTTTGATGTTGTGAAAACCACTTGACAGGGACTGTTTCGAACGAGGAAAAATTGTTCAATGAAAACAATTTCTGCAAAAGTTTCCGGAGCAATTGCTGGAACTACAGACGTGCAAAACTCCCATCTTGGCTAGCGCACAGTCGAGACTGAAAGACCGGTTCTTGCTGTTGTCTGAGCATAACATGCCCTCTATAAGAAAATCATGGTTTAATTACAAACGTGACGTTATTTATGTAAAAAATAAATAAATCCACTTCAATGACTCAAAAACTGAAGCACTCCTGGTGGGCGGCGGAGGCGAATCAGATCAGGCCCTCAAACTATGTATTGGTCACAGTGACATCGTCTTATCTCAGTCTGTTAGAAATTTAGGCGTCATGTTTGACGATGATCTGTGAATGAGAGCTCATGTCAACAAAGTCTGTCAGTTAGCATATTACGAGTTAAGGAAAATTAGTACCATTAGTCATTATCTTTCTCAGCAGGCCACCAAAACACTCATCACATCACTTGTTCTGTCTCGTCTCGACTATGGAAACTCTCTTCTCGCTGGCATCCCTGACACTCTGCTTAACAAACTCCAGAAAGTTCAGAATTGTGCTGCTAGGCTAGTTTTTCGATGTCCCAAGCGTACCCATGTCTCATCACTCCTACATACACTTCACTGGCTCCCCATCTCTCAGAGGATAGATTATAAACTTGCTACTTTGTGCTTCAAGGCCATCAACAACACCGCACCACACGCTCTTACAGAAATTCTTGCAGTCTACACGCCCTCCTGATCTCTACGCTCAGCTGCTGACTCTAGAATGCTTAAGGTCCCCAACCGTAACAAGAAAACTCAAGGACAGCCTGCTTTCTCCTATATTGGACCTGTAACCTGGAATAGTCTCCCTCTCTCAGTCCGTCATTCTGACACTCTGGCCCAGTTCAGAAGTGCTCTAAAGACCCACCTCTTCCGATCCGCCTTTCCCGCTGAGCTGCTCCGCCTTACTTGACCTGGCCTGCAAATGCTGTGTATATTGTATAGTTTGTTCTATGTGTTCTATTAGATCTTAGTTTTTGTTTTTTGTTTATGTGTGTAGTGTGTGAGTTTTTGTAGGAATGTGGTGTTGAACGGTTATAGTATGAGTGTTGATTCTTTGGATTGTAAACGCCATGAGCTTGCCTGTCAAGAGAAGGTATGTGCGTATGAATAAACTCTATTATTATTATTATTATTATTATTATTATTATTATTATTATTATTATTATTATTATTATTATTATTATTATTATTATTATTATTATTATTATTATTATTATTATTATTATTATTATTATTATTATTATTATAATAAAAAGTGGAAATATCAGTATCCAGAACGAGCCATTTTTGGCACAATGCTGTAATGCCAAGGGTCAAGTATATTTCGCATTCATTGCTAACTACGCCAGAGTCACCACTGACTGAGGTTCACAGAATGGAGCTGCCTTTGCCTCACCCTGCCTTGCGTGTGTCTCTCTGAGGCGTATCGCTCACTTGACCCATTGACCCAGACCATGTAGCCACTAACGTATACATACATTTTCTTTTTGAAAGCTAGGTCTGGGATGTTGCGTTTATCCTAGGTGCACCCTTACTTTGCTACTAGGCTATTTCCATTCCACCCCAACCAACTATCCCCCACTCCAACCCCAATCAATCCCCAACATCCTTCATCCCCACTCCTTCACTCACTACCACCTCTCATTTCCTGCGCAATGTACTTGCTGATCCCATTGCAGCAAGTCACTGTGAATTGTGTGGGTTACCACATCCGATCTAAGTGTCAACAACTTTGCCTTTCACTTGCACTGCTGACCTGGTCAAGCCGATTTAGTTTCGCAAAAAACTGGTGTCACAATGCTGCATTGTCAATTTTGCTAGAGATGAGTGGCGAGTCACACTCTTTTGTTCTCTTCTTGGACTGTTGTGGTCACAACCGTCAAGTCAGCCCTTGTGCAGTTCTCAATTTGTTGACGAGGTTATTAGGTGATTCGGACAACTTTGGTCTGCATAAGGTATGAATGGGGGAGGTTTTAAACTGGTGTTTATGTGTATTTAGGACAACAAGTAAGATAAATCACTCAATTTGTCACAAGTTCCCATGTGACATTTGCGATTATGGTGTGTCTGCACGCATGCATGCATTTGTGCGGACATACTTCATGCATTTGCATGGATGCTGGAGTGTGCGTGCGTGTTTGTTTGCGTCTGTAGGAGAGGGCTAATGCTTGCATGCGTGCATGCGTTTTTGTACGTCTCTGTATGGGTATACTAGGAAAAAAGTTTCGTACCACAGAAATAGACGTAGGTCGAAATGTCTTGTCCATCTTGAATAGTTTAGTCATCTGCACATAACTTTTTTAGGCCATGGCAAAAACCTTAATACGATGGGACTTTAACTTCACCCAGGGTACGAAACGGCGGTGTCAGTGGATGGAATAAAACATCTTGCAGGGTAACTTTCGCTTCTACTCACGTACCTGTAGTACACAATGCAGAGTCTATTGTGTTCTATTGTGATCTCTTTGTACGACATTCACCGGAAGCCAACGGTGCTAAAGGTTCGATAATGTACGAACAAAGAGGTAGAATAAACAAAGACAAAATATTCGAGTCAGGAGGTGGAAATAGTCCAGCATGAAAATCAGATACAGGCTCAAAGCATGTCGGATACGTTTACAGACCAATCTCTAGCTTTAAACCCAGAAAAACAAAGACTCAGAAACACCAGAGCACCGTACGGATCATTTCGTTGATTACAGTGAAAATGTGGAAATATTACTACAAAAGGACGTCAGAGTTTGAGAGCTGGATAGTGATCGACCATTCATCAACTTTGGGGGGACAACTTTGCTCAGTTTATTCCCGTGCCTCAGGTCACTCAAAGCAAGGAAAGGAAGTTTTGAAGAGGGGACAAATCAAGATGGTTTAGTCCTGTCCAAGTTCCTCCAATGTCGCGCTAGCATTCAGAGCTAACCTTCCATGAGTTACTACAAATATGAAATTGCTGAGTCGTGACCCGCCAGCACGAAACCAACTCGTACCTAGGACAGGGTGGTTCGGCGCTGCATGCAGAAATACGCGAGGGAGGTCAACTTGGGTCACCAATATATTTTTGCATAAATGTATACCAAGAAAATTAACACCACATGTTCATGTCTTGGAACAATTTGCCTGAACAATACGTATCAATGCGTGAAAATCTACATCTCATTGCCTTCGCTTCGATATGTAGCACTTGGGTTAAAAAAACACCTTCAACGACAATATTCTTGAAATTGCCACTGGTACCACACCTATTTTAAAATGCTCACAATTTCGACCATATTTACCCTGCATTTCGTGTCTATTAGGAACAATAACCACACACAGAATATTTGCAGATTTAATAAACAGTTGCATTTTCAGATAGCAAAAAATCGAGTTAAGACGGGTTCTCAGGTGGCCGGTCATAATTCATGCTTGAATCTAAATGAGATCTTATGACTCGTTCAGTTAGATGAACGGAGTATGGAAATATAATTAAAAGGAAGAAGTGCTCGTTGTTTTTTTTCTGCGACATTCCACCCATTGATGGGTACTGTCATCTGGCTACACATTTAATAACTCCCATACCCTCACAGCTCTCTAGGGAGCATGTAGGAGTTTCAGCTCTCTAGGGAGCATGTAGGAGTTTCAGCTTTCTAGGGAGCATGTAGGAGTTTCAGCTCTCTAGGGAGCATGTAGGAGTTTCAGCTCTCTAGGGAGCATGTAGGAGTTTCAGCTCTCTAGGGAGCATGTAGGAGTTTCAGCTCTCTAGGGAGCATGTAGGAGTCTCAGCTCTCTAGGGAGCATGTAGGAGTTTCAGCTCTCTAGGGAGCATGTAGGAGTCTCAGCTCTCTAGGGAGCATGTAGGAGTCTCAGCTCTCTAGGGAGCATGTAGGAGTCTCAGCTCTCTAGGGAGCATGTAGGAGTTTCAGCTCTCTAGGGAGCATGTAGGAGTTTCAGCTCTCTAGGGAGCATGTAGGAGTTTCAGCTCTCTAGGGAGCATGTAGGAGTTTCAGCTCTCTAGGGAGCATGTAGGAGTCTCAGCTCTCTAGGGAGCATGTAGGAGTCTCAGCTCTCTAGGGAGCATGTAGGAGTTTCAGCTCTCTAGGGAGCATGTAGGAGTTTCAGCTCTCTAGGGAGCATGTAGGAGTTTCAGCTCTCTAGGGAGCATGTAGGAGTTTCAGCTCTCTAGGGAGCATGTAGGAGTTTCAGCTCTCTAGGGAGCATGTAGGAGTTTCTTTTGGCCCAAAATCAAAAAGCGAAATGTGAACAGAACGTGGTAAGCGGAACAAAGAACTTAGACATGTTTTAATCGGAATTAAACTTTCTGTTTTGCTTTTAATTATATTTAGAAACTGGCTAACAGAAATGAACTCTTTGATGAATTTTAAATTTTAAAAACTGTTGATAATCTGTTACTGAAGCGACGCTGGTGCCAAGCAAGCATTTGCTTATTTCATGACGCACAATTTCACAGGTGCGAAACACACACACACACACACACACACACACACACACACACACACACACACACACACACACGTACACACACACACACACACACACACACACACACACACACACACACACACAAGGGGTTGCCAAGTGGAAATATGACGTGCACCATAAGCTGATGATGCATTGTCACGTGATGTTAAACTTTTTTCGTTTGAAGTGCTGCATGCAAGCACGAGTATTGAAACTTTACTTCGAAGTTGCTTCCCAGGAAAATGAACGAATGAATGAAAGAAAATGAGAATCTTCGATGGAAGGACTTTACGCTGTGAAAAATAAGGAGCAAGGGGTGGGAAGGTGAAGGGAGGATTTAGGGGCGAGTGGGTGGATGGGTGGGGGGATGGATGGGGGAATGGGTGGGTGGATGGGTAGGTGGATGGATGGGTGGATGGGTGGGTGGATGGATGGGTGGATGGGTTGGTGGATGAGTGGGTGGGTGGATGGATGGGTGGGTGGGTGGATGGATGGATGGGTGGGTGGATGGATGGGTGGATGGGTGGGTGGATGGAGGGGTGGGTGGATGGATGGGTGGATGGGTTGGTGGATGAGTGGGTGGGTGGATGGATGGGTGGGTGGATGGATGGGTGGATGGGTAGGTGGATGGATGGGTGGATGGGTGGGTGGATGGGTGGGTGGATGGGTAGGTGGATGGATGGGTGGATGGGTGGGTGGGTGGATGGGTAGGTGGATGGATGGGTGGGTGGATGGGTGGGTTGATGGTGTTGTATTCTTGCACAAATCAGACTGGACCGAGACAAACAGTTTCTAGTTACGATGACGTAATAAAGAAAGTGACGTAGGACAGTGATGAGGACAGTTGAAAAAGAGGCATCAAGAATAAACCAAGAAACCAAGAGCTGAGATTTGTTTGTCAGTTTTGTGCGTGTGCAACACAACAGATGGGTGGGTGGATAGGTGGGTGGATGGGTAGATGGATGGGTGGGTGGGTGGATGGGTGGGTGGATGGGTGATGTGATGATGGTAAAAGAAAACAGACTCTGAGTCTCATGCGTGAGTGCGAGTGTTTGTGTTTCTTTGTGTGTGCGTGTGTGTGTGCTTTTGTGTGTTTGCATGTGTGTGTATGTGCCTGTGTGTGTATGTGCCTGTGTGTGTATGTGTGTGTGTATGTGTGTGTGTGTACATGATCGATGTGAGAAGGAGAGACTAAAGAAATAGATTCATGATGTGTTTGTATTTTTGACGCTGGGAGAAACGTCTAAAATCTATGCAGTATTTATCATGCGCTGCATGGGAAACTGGTCCATGTGTTAACAAGTGATTTTCCTCACGTATCCGGTCTCGATTCAGTCATCTTTGCGCACGCTTGAAATGCGAGATTCGACGACCAGGCGTTTGACCTACCGAGCTTTCTCTGGAGATAAATGGGCTGTCTGCCAGGGGTCGTTTCCTCCACTAGATGTATACTGGCTGCTCTCCTTCTCACTCGCACTGTCACTCGCATTGAAAACATGAGGTCGGAACCTGGCGTGTGCTCGACGAACTGGATACAGTTGTATTTATTTGTTCGTCTCCTTTCGTCCTGGGAATTTTACCAGCAACGTTTTATAAACATATGAACGTACTCAGGCAGATTGCAAAGTAGCAGCACCGTTCCCAGTAATTTCGTCGCACCGGCTTCTGCTTTGAATCGGTCTTCCCTGAAACTGTCGTCTGCAGTTTCGGACATTACAAAGCTGTAAGTGCTTAGTTTGAAAGATTTTGTATCATTCATTGTTCACGGTAACTGCACGAGAATTGCTACTTGAAAGGTGGTACCGAGTGCTCGCTCCAAGCTCCACCTTGCAGAAAAGTGTCCCGGCAGCACAATCACGCTGAACACCATACACTGCAATTTTCTGCAGAAATCGATTTATGTTGTGATGATTTTCTTCAAATACAATGACTGCAATTTCCTCACTTTCCTTTTGAGGCTTAGACAAATATATTGCAATTGTAAACTCTTTTGATTGGCGCAGACAGTGAGAGTAGGCCTACGGGAAATGAACCCAGTATAATCAGGATTTCCCCCCTCCTCTATGGCCAGTAGGCCTATTTTGAGATTTTGTCTTTCCTGTTAATTCATAATTGTTTGCTAGCTATATAAATTTTATCACACTGATCAATACGGACACCATTCTGTGAACCCGAGTCAGTAGGAGTATACTTTTGCCGGTAGGCGATGTCTCTAGTGAGCTAGAATGTACGGACACAGATAATGAAAAAGTAGTCCATCTTGAATGGGCGAAAGGGAGCGCAAAGTATGACTAGCTGGCAAGCCTGTAATACAAACATTTGCTTGGATTATTCTTTTCCAGCTTAGAGTCATGCATTTGCTATTAATTGTTTTAGAAGTCAAGCATTGTTGGTCTGTACATCAGGATTGCTTCGTGAATGTCAGTTTACCATATTTGTGTATGATATAAAACAGGAATCGCATGCATTGTATCCTGACTGTTGACTGCTTCTGCAGTAGGTTGTCCTCCTTTGTTATCTCCAAAGCACTGCATGGTCGGACGAAAATGTTTTGTCTTGGGTTGTTACTTGAGCGCAGCTGTAAAAGCAGTCATACAATAAACGCTTCTCAGAGCTGTCATTAGAATTTTCTTAAACGACAGTCATCCTATGGCGAGTTTTGATATCCTTCCTTATACAAGTCGACTAAGATTTTTTTTAAACTCTCTCTCTCTCTCTCTCTCTCTCTCTCTCTCTCTCTCTCTCTCTCGCTCGCTCTTTCTCTCTCTCAAACTCTCAAACTAGCGTGAAAATGTTACCCTTTGCTACAAAAGTTTGCAGATATAACTCACAAATTTTTGCAGAGATTATTTTACGTCATGATAATGATCCAGTATGTTTAACTGTTAACTAATGAACATTTATTTATTGTTTTATACGAAATGTGTAGCCCGTGGTTTGTTGGTTGATTTATTGATTTACATTTGTCATTTCAACACCTGGAGCAATGAAGTAACGATATCGCTACAGCATACACCGGGACTTTATATTACAGGGGACACGTTTGTCAAACTTACGTTCCACTGGAGTCTCACTCCGGCGTCTCACTGGCAGCGACTGTATTCCTACGCGCTGTGCGTTTGTAGTGCACACACCTCGCCACAACTGACTCAGCTGGATCAAAGATTATAGGTGTGTAACCTATAATCTTTGGCTGGATGGAGTGACTTCGAGTGCGTTGTGCAGACGTGTGTGGATGAGAAGAGCATCTGCTTTATTTCCGTGCAACAGGTTTGCAATGATTGCAAGGCTCTGCTGGGCTTGATGTTGGTCGCGGATACAAAAAGTATAACAGGCAATTCTTTCATTGATTTGTTCACGTTTTACCGAGTGTCGTCATTTTATTGTTTTGGGCACGTCGCCCATCTCTTGAGATCTTTTTGTAATTATACGGTGTGAATTAGCACCATTTTGACGAGCTTTGTTCCCAGACATCTGGGTTCTATGCTGATATGCAGTCTGACTATTCTCTACAGGGAAAGCTGCGGGTGTAAAGATCTGACGAATTTCTTGTAAGTATAGGCTTCCCAATAATTCTGAACACTGCCTCCATGTACACTTTTACCCTCCACACTTTTGTTACCTTTTTGCGCTGTTTCAGTGCAGTGTTATTTCTCCATCCAATCTGAATTATCTTTTGTTTGTGCTCTTTCTGAAGCAATTCACCAAATTTAATCCCCCCTCCCCCTCCATATCTCGTTGAAGATGTAGAGATGTTGATGACTATGCCATACTTTTGCTATCAGGTAAATATCATCCCCGAACCTTATCTTGCTCTGCTCGTATTTCACGTAATCCCATTATTTATATTTGATTTCCACTCCATGCCAACCCATTCCATTGCCTTCCATTTCCATGTCATTTTGCACCAGACATTTTGCTGTATGTAACTTTAGACCACGTTGTGGCATTCCCAGTCCTTACCCTGTGTCAAGTCCAGCCAAAGCACTGAACAGGTCTGCACAATTTTTCGTGGCCAAGGATGAGATTAGCTGGTCTTGTTTGGGGCCAGATTTCACGCCCACTGGTGATAGAGCCCCGTACTGTCTCCATAGAAAAGGATCCATAGTGTCCTCGATTGAGGTCAACTGGGCTGATAACAGACCAGGCAGGCAGGCAATTAGGCAGGCAGGCAGACTGGCAAGCTTGCAGGCAGGAAAACAGGCAGGTAGGAAAACAGGCAGGTAGGCAGGTAGACTGGCAAGCAGGCAGGCAGGCAGGCGGGCGGGCGGGCAGGCGAGCAGGCAGGCAGGCAGGAAAACAGGCAGGTAGACAGACAGGCAGGCAGGCAGGCAGGCAGGAAAAAAGGCAGGTATACAGACAGGCATGCAGACAGGCATGCAAACTAACAGACAGACAACCTGTAATTTTCACAATTAGATATTATTTTGACAGTAATAAGCTGATACAAACAACGTACAATTATACATGTAAAAGTGAAGACAACCAACTCCCTCCCACCATACGCGCCCCTCCCCCTTCCCCTCTCCCTCCCTTCACTTCACCCTCCATCTCTCTCTGACTCTCTAATACACATACCGTCTGCACTCAGCCTCCAACCCACCCCGACCTTCCTTTCCGAAGTCCCGGCACCCCTGCCCCTCCCCCAGCTCTGCAACGCTCATATCTATAGAGGAGACGCCTTCCACTATCATCGTGCCTGGGGACGGAGGTCAGTCTGGATCAGTATCTGGATTTGACTGGTTTGCACAATCTCAGCTGTTTGGCACGGCGCAAAAACTGTGTTGGTACGACATACCCTGCTCTTATCAGTGAATTCAGATCGAAGGTAGAGGGGGAAAAGTCTGCATTTGGCTGTCCCAGCCTGATGTACTGGAGCAGTTCCAGCTGGAGATAAAAGTATCCAGCGGTTCTGGCCGTGTGCTATACTTCACTTAGGGTTGAAATCACAAGGGGAACTAGGAAGAGCAGGGAAGGGGCAGGGTCTAGATGAGAGATATGGTGTTGCACGCTATTCTTTGTTGCCACAATTCTCACGAAAGGCCTCCTCACACGTAGCAAGTTTTGTTGTAAGGACAGAAAACTTCTTTGTGTCCGGTAAAATTGCTAAATGAGAGGGGGGGAGGGGGGGGAGGGGGGGAGGGGGGGGGGAGGGGGGGGGGAGGGGGGGGAGGGGGGGAGAGGGGAGGAGGAGGAGGAAATCATCGATCGGGACACCCACGTGGTTGTCGACAATGATAGGCCACGTGTATGTATTCGTGCCAAATGAATGTGTTGATATCTTTCCAATTTTCCCCGTAACACCATGCTCCTAGTGATGGTGGTTGTCCCTGTCGATGTACAGCTCCATAGCCAACCAATTCCCCACAAACAAAACGAAATCTGTTATTAACTCTGCTTTCCACCAGGTCGTACAACATGAAAAGTGTTTGATTTTCTTTGAACTTGATCGAGTCAGTTGTGCACCTTGTGACGACAGCACGTTTTTGGCAATGAACTTTACACAAAGAAGGATACTCTGATTCAGAACTCTACTAAAAATTCTTATCTAGGCGTCAGGACATCCTACAACTGACACATGAAGTAGTAAAACACAATAAAATTTCGATTCGAGCAAGGCTAGACCGCAATTTGGACACATCTCTACCGCTCATGAAAAGCAGGAAACAATCTGATTGGTTGTTCGAGGAAGTGTCTGACGGACTTGAAAAAATAGCACATGTTCCTATTGGGCGGACATTTGAGAAAACACTGCTTTTGGACTTGCAAGCGCGATATTTTCAATGGACACGGCATAGTTGCCAGAAATGTGTCCCCGTAAAGGCGCCGACACACGTACCGGTTGTCCCCCGATTTTGCTGCCGATCCGGTCAAGAATCAGAACGGTTGATTCATTTGCATACAATTCGGCCCGATTCTTGTCAGTAGGGCAGGCTCTATTCCCCGACCCGGTCCCGACCGATTCCTATGCTGGGCGACGCGAGAGCATCTGTCCGCGGCTCGACTGTTCGTAATTAGGCGCGAGAACGAGGCTACGCTTCGCACAGAAAACGCTGTATTTGGGGATACTAGAAACCCATCCAAAGAAAATGTAATCCATGAACAGCATTAATTTATCAAAGATGTATGTTGAATGCATCAATAGGTCGTGAAAGATCCTACATTTTAAAATTGGAAATGCGGGTCAATGCACCTTCACGCCGGCACGGCTCCACTGCTTATTGTTGCGTGTGGCTGTCAACTCAATTTTTACACGCACGGTCAGACCGGATCGGGAGCAAAATCGGCTTGAAAACCGGTATGTGTGTAGGCGCCTTAAAAGGAGGCGTTCACATCGCTGTCTATAGTGCCGTTGTCCTGACATGGCTGTCTATAGTGCCGTTGTCCTGACATGGCTGTCTATAGTGCCGTTGTCCTGACATGGCTGTCTGTAGTGTCATTGGCCTGACATGGCTGTCTATAGTGCTGTTGTCCTGACATGGCTGTCTATAGTGCCGTTGTCCTGACATGGCTGTCTATAGTGCCGTTGTCCTGACATCGCTGTCTGTAGTGCCGTTGTCCTGACATGGCTGTCTATAATGCCGTTGTCCTGACATCGCTGTCTATATTGCCGTTGTCTGACATCGCTGTTTATAGTGCCATTACCCTGACATCGCTGTCTATAGTGCCGTTGTCCTGACATGGCTGTCTATAGTGCCGTTGTCCTGACATCGCTGTCTATAGTGCCATTACCCTGACATCGCTGTCTATAGTGCCGTTGCCCTGACATGGCTGTCTATAGTGCCGTTGTCCTGACATGGCTGTTTATAGTGCCGTTGTCTGACATGGATGTTTATAGTGCCGTTGTCTGACATGGCTGTCTATAGTGCCGTTGTCCTGACATGGCTGTCTATAGTGCCGTTGTCCTGACATCGCTGTCTATAGTGCCGTTGTCCTGACATCGCTGTCTATAGTGCCGTTGTCCTGACATCGCTGTCTATAGTGCCGTTGTCCTGACATGGCTGTCTATAGTGCCGTTGTCCTGACATCGCTGTCTATAGTGCCGTTGTCCTGACATCGCTGTCTATAGTGCCGTTGTCCTGACATGGCTGTCTATAGTGCCGTTGTCCTGACATGGCTGTCTATAGTGCCGTTGTCTGACATGGCTGTCTATAGTGCCGTTGCCCTGACATGGCTGTCTATAGTGCCGTTGTCCTGACATCGCTGTCTATAGTGCCGTTGTCCTGACATCGCTGTCTATAGTGCCGTTGTCCTGACATCGCTGTCTATAGTGCCGTTGTCCTGACATGGCTGTCTATAGTGCCGTTGTCCTGACATGGCTGTCTATAGTGCCGTTGTCCTGACATGGCTGTCTATAGTGCCGTTGTCCTGACATGGCTGTCTATAGTGCCGTTGTCTGACATGGCTGTCTATAGTGCCGTTGTCCTGACATGGCTGTCTATAGTGCCATTGTCCTGACATGGCTGTCTATAGTGCCGTTGTCTGACATCGCTGTCTATAGTGCCGTTGTCCTGACATGGTTGTCTGTAGTGCCGTTGTCCTGACATGGCTGTCTACAGTGCCGTTGTCCTGACATGGCTGTCTATAGTGCCGTTGTCCTGACATGACTGTCTATAGTGCCGTTGTCCTGACATGGCTGTTTATAGTGCCGTTGTCTGACATGGCTGTCTATAGTGCCGTTGTCCTGACATGGCTGTCTATAGTGCCGTTGTCTGACATGGCTGTCTATAGTGCCGTTGTCCTGACATGGCTGTCTATAGTGCCGTTGTCCTGACATGGCTGTCTATAGTGCCGTTGCCCTGACATGGCTGTCTATAGTGCCGTTGCCCTGACATGGCTGTCTATAGTGCCGTTGTCCTGACATGGCTGTCTATAGTGCCGTTGTCCTGACATCGCTGTCTATAGTGCCGTTGTCCTGACATGGCTGTCTATAGTGCCGTTGTCTGACATGGCTGTCTATAGTACCGTTGTCCTGACATCGCTGTCTATAGTGCCGTTGTCCTGACATGGCTGTCTATAGTGCCGTTGTCTGACATGGCTGTCTATAGTGCCGTTGTCCTGACATCACTGTCTATAGTGCCGTTGTCCTGACATGGCTGTCTATAGTGCCGTTGTCCTGACATCGTTGTCTATAGTGCCGTTGTCCTGACATCGCTGTCTATAGTGCCGTTGTCCTGACATGGCTGTCTATAGTGCCGTTGTCCTGACATGGCTGTCTATAGTGCCGTTGTCCTGACATCGCTGTCTATAGTGCCGTTGTCCTGACATGGCTGTCTATAGTGCCGTTGTCTGACATGGCTGTCTATAGTGCCGTTGTCCTGACATGGCTGTCTATAGTGCCGTTGTCTGACATGGCTGTCTATAGTGCCATTACCTTGACATGGCTGTCTATAGTGCCGTTGTCCTGACATGGCTGTCTATAGTGCCGTTGTCCTGACATCGCTGTCTATAGTGCCGTTGTCCTGACATGGCTGTCTATAGTGCCGTTGTCCTGACATGGCTGTCTATAGTGCCGTTGTCCTGACATGGCTGTCTATAGTGCCGTTGTCCTGACATGGCTGTCTATAGTGCCATTACCCTGACATGGCTGTCTATAGTGCCGTTGTCCTGACATGGCTGTCTATAGTGCCGTTGTCCTGACATGGCTGTCTATAGTGCCGTTGTCCTGACATCGCTGTCTATAGTGCCGTTGTCCTGACATCGTTGTCTGTAGTGCCGTTGTCCTGACATGGCTGTCTATAGTGCCGTTGTCCTGACATGGCTGTCTATAGTGCCGTTGCCCTGACATGGCTGTCTATAGTGCCGTTGTCTGACATCGCTGTCTATAGTGCCGTTGTCCTGACATGGCTGTCTATAGTGCCGTTGTCCTGACATGGATGTTTATAGTGCCATTACCCTGACATCGCTGTCTATAGTGCCGTTGCCCTGACATGGCTGTCTATAGTGCCGTTGCCCTGACATGGCTGTCTATAGTGCCGTTGCCCTGACATGGCTGTCTATAGTGCCGTTGCCCTGACATGACTGTCTATAGTGCCGTTGTCCTGACATGGCTGTCTATAGTGCCGTTGCCCTGACATGGCTGTCTATAGTGCCGTTGTCCTGACATGGCTGTCTATAGTGCCGTTGCCCTGACATGGCTGTCTATAGTGCCGTTGCCCTGACATGGCTGTCTATAGTGCCGTTGTCCTGACATGGCTGTTTATAGTGCCGTTGTCTGACATGGCTGTCTATAGTGCCGTTGTCCTGACATGGCTGTCTATAGTGCCGTTGTCCTGACATGGCTGTCTATAGTGCCATTGTCCTGACATGGCTGTCTATAGTGCCGTTGTCCTAACATGGCTGTCTATAGTGCCGTTGCCCTGACATGGCTGTCTATAGTGCCGTTGTCCTGACATCGTTGTCTATAGTGCCGTTGTTCTGACATGGCTGTCTATAGTGCCGTTGTCCTGACATGGCTGTCTATAGTGCCGTTGTCTGACATGGCTGTCTATAGTGCCGTTGTCCTGACATGACTGTCTATAGTGCCGTTGTCCTGACATGGCTGTCTATAGTGCCGTTGTCCTGACATGGCTGTCTATAGTGCCGTTGTCTGACATGGCTGTTTATAGTGCCGTTGTCTGACATGGATGTTTATAGTGCCGTTGTCCTGACATGGCTGTCTATAGTGCCGTTGTCCTGACATCGCTGTCTATAGTGCCGTTGTCCTGACATGGCTGTCTATAGTGCCGTTGCCCTGACATCGCTGTCTATAGTGCCGTTGTCCTGACATCGCTGTCTATAGTGCCGTTGTCCTGACATGGCTGTCTATAGTGCCGTTGTCCTGACATGGCTGTCTATAGTGCCGTTGCCCTGACATGGCTGTCTATAGTGCCGTTGTCTGACATGGCTGTCTATAATGCCGTTGTCCTGACATCGCTGTCTATAGTGCCGTTGTCCTGACATGGCTGTCTATAGTGCCGTTGTCTGACATGGCTGTCTATAGTGCCGTTGTCCTGACATGGCTGTCTATAGTGCCGTTGTCCTGACATGGCTGTCTATAGTGCCGTTGCCCTGACATGACTGTCTATAGTACCGTTGTCCTGACATGGCTGTCTATAGTGCCGTTGTCTGACATGGCTGTCTGTAGTGCCGTTGTCCTGACATCGTTGTCTATAGTGCCGTTGTCCTGACATGGCTGTCTATAGTGCCGTTGTCCTGACATGGCTGTCTATAGTGCCGTTGTCCTGACATGGATGTTTATAGTGCCGTTGTCCTGACATGGCTGTCTATAGTGCCGTTGTCCTGACATGGCTGTCTATAGTGCCGTTGTCCTGACATGGCTGTCTATAGTGCCGTTGTCCTGACATGGCTGTCTATAGTGCCGTTGTCCTGACATGGCTGTCTATAGTGCCGTTGTCCTGACATGGCTGTCTATAGTGCCGTTGTCTGACATGGATGTTTATAGTGCCGTTGTCTGACATGGATGTTTATAGTGCCGTTGTCCTGACATGGCTGTCTATAGTGCCGTTGTCCTGACATCGCTGTCTATAGTGCCGTTGTCCTGACATGGCTGTCTATAGTGCCGTTGTCCTGACATGACTGTCTATAGTGCCGTTGTCCTGACATGGCTGTCTATAGTGCCGTTGTCCTGACATGGCTGTCTATAGTGCCGTTGTCCTGACATGACTGTCTATAGTGCCGTTGTCCTGACATGACTGTCTATAGTGCCGTTGTCTGACATGGCTGTCTATAGTGCCGTTGTCCTGACATGGCTGTCTATAGTGCCGTTGTCTGACATCGCTGTCTATAGTGCCGTTGTCCTGACATGGCTGTCTATAGTGCCGTTGTCCTGACATGGCTGTCTATAGTGCCGTTGCCGTGACATCGCGGTTTATAGTGCCGTTGTCCTGACATGACTGTCTATAGTGCCGTTGTCCTGACATCGTTGTCTATAGTGCCGTTGTCCTGACATGGCTGTCTATAGTGCCGTTGTCCTGACATGGCTGTCTATAGTGCCGTTGTCCTGACATGGCTGTCTATAGTGCCGTTGTCCTGACATGGCTGTCTATAGTGCCGTTGCCGTGACATCGCGGTTTATAGTGCCGTTGTCCTGACATGGCTGTTTATAGTGCCGTTGTCCTAACATCGCGGTTTATAGTGCCGTTGTCCTGGCATCGCTGCTCTACTACTGTGAGACGTGGACACTATATTGCAGACAGCTGAAGATTCTTGATCAATTCCATCTGCGGTGCTTCCGCAAGACAACGAAGATCTCTAGGTAAGAGAGAAGCTCTAACACTCATGTGTGTCGGTTGGCCCAAATGAGGGAGGTGGGGGGGGGGGGGGGGGGGGGGGGAGAGAGAGAGGGAAAGAGAGAGAGAGAGGGAGGTAGGGGGGAGGGATGGAGGAGGAGGGCAGGCGGGCGAGCGGACGGACGGACGAACAGACAGACAGTAACACAGACTGAGAGACAGAAGAGAGAGAGAACTCTCGTCATGAAGGCCCCGTTGTGCTGGCCTGGCCATTTTGTGAGGACAAAGGACGACCGTCTCCCCAAAATGATGTTCCTAGAAAGCTAGCGACCAGAGCAATGGCCTCTGGAGGAAACGTTCCAAGGACGGCCTGAGAGCCACCCTGAAAGCTTGCAACATTGCAGACACAAGCTAGGAGTTCCTGGCAGCAGACTGAAGTTCCTGGCGCTTTGCTGGTTCCCAGGCTGTCACAGCCGGAAATGCACTGCCCACAAAGGAGGAGGATCAACTCTGCAGCTGCTGTTGCTGGCCCGATCTGCGACCGCCTCGGCGCATCGCATCTCGAGCTGCGGTTACATCCTCGGCGTCACTGACGTCTTCGTCGCCGGGGACGTACATCCGGGCATCACGCTTCCTCCTTCGACCTTCTCCAAGCGTGGAAAGGAACCACACTTAAAGGTCTAGAGTCGCTGTCCTCGGTGCTTTAAGGACAGAGAGGTACAACAATGAGCTCCTGTTTCACAAAACGTGAAGTATCACGTCAATCCCACTCGTGAATCATCACTCAGAAATGTTGCCACTTAAAAGATATCAACAGTTATAATCATTGGACGTCATCGATGTGTCCGACAGTAGTAAAAATGGTCGTAACCCTTTTTGCGTGCATCCTCTGAATTCTCTGTTGCCCGCTCTAAGTTTTGGGGGGCGTTTTTGTCCTCATTGTCCTGGGCTGCCACTGACGCTGAAATGGTCGTTGTAACCAACATTTCCGGACACTGTACCTGAGGTACTCTGTCCGATTGGACAGAGTACCTCAGTTTGATATCTCGGCATTTGAACGAGAACAAGACCGCACCCGCCACTCCGCCTTACTGACTTCGCACGCCCGGGGAGTTATGCTAAGATCCGGCCGCGTTAATGTATCTGCGTTTTGTGACAAACGTTTTGCTCGGCGGTACTGTACTCCATGCACCTTAACGGTGCGCGTGATTCGGGTGTAATCTTAAGCTAAACGACGTTTATTGGCGCTGCTGAAATGGTCGAAGTCGGGTACATTCGGAACGGCGTTTAGCTTAAGATTACACCCGAATCACGCGCCCCGTTAAGGTGCATGGAGTACAGTACCGCCGAGCAAGACGTTTGTCACAAAACGCAGATATATTAACGCGGCCGGATCTTAGCATAACTCCCCGGGCGTGCGAAGTCAGTAAGGCGGAGTGGCGGGTGCGGTCTCGTTCTCGTTCAAATGCCGAGATTTCAAACTGAGGTACTCTGTCCAATCGGACAGAGTACCTCAGGTACAGTGTCCGGAAATGTTGGTTACAACGACCATTTCAGCGCCACTGACTGACTGGGCGATAATGAGGGACAGCAGCTGACAGCTCTGCGCTAGTGCGCTGAGTGCAGAGTGGAAACTCGCGGACGTTGTGTACTTGAGAAGTGCGATGGACCTGCCATGCCGTCTCTGGTCCTACTTCGACACCCTAAATAGGGTTGCGACAATTTTCCCTGCTGTCGGATACATCGCCTACGTCACTAAGTATTATTGTCATTGGTAGGGTTTTAGGAAAAGGCGTGGTTTAAATCGACACTGTTAATATTACACTTTGTTCGCATTTAAAATTCTGCAACTCTACTGGGCGATGATGCAGACTTGGAGTTGTAATGTAAGCTCATAGCTTGCGAAAGGGGCCGTCGGTAGCTGTGCATGACACCAGACCTTCAGTCGACCGTCTCGCCAATTCGGTGTGGTTCAAATTACTTATTATAATTGTGAATCAGCCAGTCCGTCTGGTTAGAGCTATTTGCTGCAGTAGACACATTCATATTATGCATGTCCACGTGTCTCAAAGGCACCTACAGGGCGAACTAACACAAGGAGTGGACTACATCAGTGTTTCAAGAGATCGTACTGTGTAGAACGAATGTCCCGTGCTGTCTGTCGCAAGAATTCACCAAGACGAAATGCTGCGAAAAGTTTATACCATCTGACTGAGGGATGCTGGACAGTCCACTGCCGTACGTGGTGTGTGTGAGTACGCGCGGGCGCGAGCATGTGTGTGGCTACCTCTCTATCTATCTGTGCACTTTTATTCGTATGCCTATTAACATTTCTTTCTGTATGCTCTTTGGCTCATCTCCTAGGGATGCCAACAAGTCTGCCGGCCATCGTATTATCGTATTATCGTAGGTATCTAGTCGCCTGTTTGCCGGCTCGCCTGATTATTTTGCTTGTCGTAGCCTCTCTCTCTCTCTCTCTCTCTCTCTCTCTCTCTCTCTCTCTCTCTCTCTCTCTCTCTCTCTCTCTCTCTCTCTCTCTCTCTCTCACACACACACACACACACACACTGCGCCTCTTCCTTTTGCTGATATCTCTCTAAACTCTACTGTCAACAACGCTACGCTGGTTGTCCCCACTCCTGAGGTCCTATTCATGAACGTGGCCTACCAGCGTAGTCTTAGACTAGTTTTAGACTACTTCCGCTGGTTTCGGACTACTGTCGTAGTCTACAATGCATGAACGTGGACTGTCGTAGTCTACAATGCATGAACGTGGACTTTGGTTCAGTCTCGGACCGAACTGCTGACTACGCTGGTCCAAGGATTTGTTGGACTACACACCAAAGTCCGAGACTGCCGCGAAATTAAATAGCCGACCTGTCTACGGTTCGCACAGAAAACGCTGTATTTTGGGAGACTAGAAACCCATCGAACGAAAATGTAAGCCATGAACAGCATTAAATTATCAAAGCTGTATGTTGATTGCATCAATAGGTCGTGAAAGCGCTTACATTTTACAAATGAAAATGCAGGTCGACGCATCTACACGCCGAGCATCCAAGCTTCGCGCACTTCTATTTATAGCTGACGCGCGGACCTCAGCGACACCAGGAAAGATTATAAATACATTGTTGTCCTCGAATCTGCCTGCTGTTGACATTGTGTACAATGCTAGTGTTGTCTGATGCTATGAAAACGATACATTAAAATTGCATCTGTGTTATAAAAACACTGCTCAGATTAAATTGCTTTATTTTTGGTAACTGAGAAAATGTGTGACGATGTACGCCTGGGTTTCACGAGTTCGGTGGGAAAAGTGCGAGCTGAGGCTGGAGTGTGTGTGTGTGTGTGTCACCGTGTGTGTATATTTTTCCTCATCAAGACAGATTTTTGTTCCATCCTTTCCTTACTGAGTTTCAATGGTTCTCACTTGGAAATCCTGCCATATTGTAAAACTTGATCTGCTGGTTTGCCTCATGATGATCCGGCAGATGGATCCACTCCCTCACATGATTGTACATGGCATTTGTTACACGCTTGACTGTCCTAGACGCGGTTGTTTGGTCTACCCCGATGAGGTCACCAATGACAGCCATGTATGATCCAGTAGCATAATAACGCAGGGTCAGACATACCTGTGCAATTGAACAAACAAGTTATAACTGCTTAGAAGAAATTAAAACATAACAGTATCTCTCAATACTGTGCATTAAAAATATCCATGTGCACAGAACATAAACTTAATAAACAGAATATAAGTGTGATACATGTAACATAACTTTAGAAAAGCTGGAAACCCCATTCTGATTCAGGCTAAAGAAGAAAGAAAAAAGATAAATAAATCACAAAAATAACTATTAAAAAAAGCCGGACACCTAACTCAGACAAACCCTAATCGAACCTGTTAGATTTACCCCCACTTTATTTGTGTTGAAACTTTATGATTTCCATCAGTGTAGTGTACATTGTAGGTCGGGCCATTATGAGAAGGGCTGAGGCTGTTGTTAAACACCAAATCCACAATTTGAGCTTGGGACGATTTCTGATCATCCACAATACGTGAGCAGCCATGTATGTTTTGCGTGTAGTAGGCTACTAAAGCCTTGTAGTGAGGATACAGAGCAGCACTACATTTTGGGTTGTTTAGTGGCCAACTTCGGAGGCAACTACGCGTAGTCAGCTTTTATGCAGACCTTACTTCGCAATTTAGTTGCAAACTTCCGATTTAGTTGGCAACAACCGTTTAGTAAGTTCGTATGCAGCCCACTACTGTCCGCCTAAAGCCACCATACACATTCACTTCATTTGTCACCTCCTCCCACGCTGTCCGTCTTCTTTTGTTTGCTTGGGCTGTGTGTATGCTACTGTTAATGTATCCGTATCTTGCTGACACCGCTTTTATGATAGCTACCGATTCCCGCTCCGTGAAATCGGGGCTTTTCTTTGAGGTTTTGCTACCGATCATTGCTGACATTTTTGACAGGAAGTTTGAAGCGGTACGCCTTGCGCTTGCGCACTGGGCGGAATCCCCGCGAATTCCACCTCATTCTAAAAATAACCCATAGACTAGGTCAATCAGTCCCAGACTTTCAAGTGAACACCCGTCTGGGTTCGTGCATCCTAGACTCGCTTAGTCCCAGACTAGTCCCAGACTACTTGGTAGTCCTAGACTCTAAAGTCCAAGACTAGTG
>JAWQFJ010029621.1:5000-10275 GCA_034096865.1 Theodoxus fluviatilis | reverse complement strand
TTCTGTGGTGTAATAGAAAATGAGAAACATTTTTTGTTCGACTGTCCCTTGTACAATGATTTACGTAACAGATACATTAAGGAATATCTGAAATGTCCTGAGGCCACTGATGCTACCTTTTTAATAAATGGATGTGGTTTTATGAAAACACGCAGGGTGGCAATGTACATTTATTATGCCTTCCAACTACGAGATCAGTGTCTGACTTGTCCAGAACAAATCACCTAAAGCAATGCTGTCTGATTGTACATGTAAATAATGTGTCAAATGATTGCTACACTTGCACAACCTAGACAGTAATGTATGCGAGTATGTACTTCCAGTTGTTTATGCCATACCTTCTCAATGTTGATAGAGAATGCGGAGCTCCTGACATGGAAGCAAGTCATGTATGTACTTGTGATGGGCCGGTGGCCTGAACAATAAAGTCAGTCAGTCAGTCAGTCTCTCTCTCTCTCTCCCTCTCTCTCTTTCTCTCTCTCCCTCTCTCTCTCTCTATCTCTATCTCTTTCTCTCTCTCGGTGTCTTTGTCTTTCTCTCTCTCTCTCTCTCTCTCTCTCTCTCTCTCTCTCTCTCTCTCTCTCTGTCGTGCTCTGCCCCTGGATAACTGAGAGGGCGTTTCCTCTGACTCCTCTTCCACAGCAGAAAGGTTTTGTTAAATATCAAGCGACGAAATGCCTGTAACTGTACTGCCAGCTGCCACGGAAGCCGTATTGACAAGTCTCGTCCAAACTCAGGGGCTCACGTCATGGAAAGTAGTCGGTGAAGGCGCAACAACAATCGTCATTCTCCGCTTCAAGCATGAAGACGGCCTGCCATTTGCAATTACCAGCACTGGGCACTGGCGACGCAAGCTCCGTGTCAACGTCGACAAGACCAACTGCGCCAAATGCAACACCAACAAAGGTCAGAGTACATTTCTGCTCGTTCGGAGCCGAGAATTGCCGCGAACAATGCTTCAATTCCAATTCAGTCAGAAGCTGGGAAAGTAGACATTGATAAAGAACCTGCTGTGTTGGAAGTTGTCAGGCGAAGCTCGACCTGCACGTGCAGATGAGGAATCATGTAGTTCACACTCCCAAAGTGTGTTGACTGTGTGTGCGGCTGCCGTGTCAGAGGACAGTAGTAGTGCAACTGCCGCTGTTCCTTGCTCCGATACTGTGCAAGCTGCTGGAGAAATGGAGGCTGATCAACAGTGTCATGAGGAGAGCGAGGAGGTGACGCCAGAAGTGCTACAGCAGTGTTTAGAGAAATTTAGGAAAGATCTGGAGGAAGATCAGCGCAAGAGTCTCCTTTCCCTGCAAAGTGCTCTGAACAGCATCGATGTCACCTGCCCATCTGTCGAGCCGTCTCCAAGCTCGTCTTGTGCCGACGAGAAAGAACTCTGCGCATCACCCACTGTTGACACGTCCGATTCCAGAAATGATGCATCAGAGCAGACTGCAAATCGGACTGTTGGTTGGAGTACGGCGAAACGGAAGGCTATCGACTCTCGCAAGCGAGAAATCTACAGGTCAGCGAACTGATCTCCCGTCAAAGGAGTTCTCAGATCGAATCAAAGTGCAGATTGATCGTGTGCTGGTGTGCTCGAGACTGTTGCTGACTGCTGGTGTGACGCAACGGATTTTCTTCTCCGACCATCGCCCTGATTCGCAAGACTTTTAGCCTTGATACATTTTGATTCGTTGATTTTGTTGTTGTCGTAAACATTCCTTCGAAACAGACCGCTGGCCTATTCGAATAAATATTTGTCATTGTCATTGTCATTCTCTCTCTCTCTCTCTCTCTCTCTCTCTCTCTCTCTCTCTCTCTCTCTCCCTCCCTCCCTCTCTCTCTCTCTCTCTCTCTCTCTCTCTCTCTTGTCTGTTTCACTCTGTCTGTTTCACTCTCTCAGTCCGACTACAAGAATGCTTTAGACAGGAATGGCATGGTAGGATAGGTGAAAGCGAGCGTTTTCTACTATACAGTGTCCATTAATATCCATTTGAATGCTAGAAATACATCCGTACCATTCAGCTAGGAAAGTTCGGGGATGCAATTATTCGCCTTAGATTAGGAATAAGTGAACTGTGCACTCCCAATACATTCAGTGGAGAAGACACACACTATCTATTTTGTTCAAATCATCAAAAAGATGAAATTCATTTCCTTTCAAAATGGGAAACATAAAAGGATTTTAGAGAAGAATATGTAAACAAACTTATTCAGTATTTAAATAACAGAGGCTTTACCTTTCTGATTGACGGACGAGGATACATTACGACAAAACATGTTGCTATGTTTATACATTATGCGCTCAAACGCCGTCGTCAACGTCTCCAAGACAACGAGCAACTTTAGCTGTACTGTATTATTAGAGTATCCAGTCAACCCGAGATTAATAGCTAAAATCAAGCCATTCCCCACCGCACTTTCCATTCCACCTTGAACCATGGTCGCATATTCCACAAAATAAGTAAAGATGTTTGCATATGCAGGAGCACACCCCATGACTGGGAAAGACCATGCATGCCTCTTGTTCGCCTTGCCATTCCCTTTTCCCCCTCTTTCATCCTACCCCCCCTCCCCCTCCTTCCCCTTCTCCCCACCCACCCCTGCACCCTCCTCCACCACAACTCTTTGCTTGACTATATTTCAGGAAGGAAACGTGAGCATGTTTGTTTATTTTCTACCTTTTTACTGTTGCTATATTAGCAAAGATGTCCATTTATGCAAATGCAATACACTCAAAATGAGTAATCATTGCGATTACCGTTCAAACACTAAACATTGTGACGGGCCATCGGCTGGCAAGAAATAATTCAAAGCTTACTCTGTCTCTCTGTTTTTTCTCTGTGTCTCTGTCTCTCTCTGTCTCTCTCTCTCTCTCTCTCTCTCTCTCTCTCTCTCTCTCTCTCTCTGTCTCTCTCTTACTTGAGATAGCTTTGTCGTGGACAGATGTGTTCATTCGAGCTCTGTTTGACGAACAATGTTTGTTGTAAAAGTACTTTTATCACAAGCTACATACGAGGGGAGGAGGGAAGTCAAATATCCTATCTTTCCCCCTCCCCCCACCTCATCCTTCTTGGGGACAGGAAAGGGTGGGTGGGGAAGGGTGAGGAAGCACAGCGCGAGGGATGTCAAATTTCCCTGCAGCAGTGCTGTGTTATCTACGATGTGTAAAAAACAATACATTTATGTTCTTCAAATTCTTTATCACTAGGTACAGAAGGTGGGAGGGCATTGGAGAGAAGACGGGAGGGTGAAGGGAATGAGGGAGGGGGGCAAGGAAAGAGGGGGGAGGGGGGAGGGGCGGAAACGGGTAGGGTACGGGTAAGGGGGAATTCAAATATCTCAATTTCCTGCTAAGTAATATACGATTTGTAGCGAACGATTTTTGTTCTGAAGGGTGTAGGAGTTGAGTGGGGGTGGGGGAGCAAGTGGGGAGGTATGGGGGTAGGGTGAGTATGAGGAATGGCAGGGGAAAGAGAGCGGGAGGAGTGAGGAAGCGGGGTACATCGTTAGCTGACACACTTTTGTTGTTAGACATACGTTTTGTCTTTTTAAATCAGCCAAGAGTTTTTTTCAGATTTAATTATAGACCGACGAATGCATAGGTCGAACGTTACTTGTACCGTTTTCAAGATTTATTTATAGATCGACGAACACGCTATGCTTGGATACACGTGTTTTGTCGTGACAAGTACTCTCCTATGTGAGATGTTCTCCTCCTATGCTTCATCTACTTCCCTGTTCTTGTCCTCCTCATGCCTTTTATCCTCGTCCTCGTTCTCCTCCTCTTTATCCTCTTCTTTCTTGCCTTTGCCTTCCGTCTTCTCGTCTTTCTCTTCTTCGACCTCATCGTTCCCGTCCTCCATGTCGTCATTATCTTCGTCTGCCTCGTCCTCCATGTCGTCATTATCTTCGTCTGCCTCGTCCTCCATGTCGTCATTATCTTCGTCTGCCTCGTCCTCCATGTCGTCATTATCTTCGTCTGCCTCGTCCTAATCGTACACTTCATCGTCGCAGGTCTGCTTGTCTCCTTGCTCCTGCTCCTCTTGCGCTTCCTACTCTTGCCTCCACTGTGACTTGGGAATAAATATTGACCCAATCGTCCATCCACCTGTCGGCCTCTTGCTATTTCTCTTTGTCAAATTTGTCCTTATGCTCCTCGTCCTCCTCAGCCACGACCCGATAAATTTCCTAGTCTTTGCGGTTCTCCCAGTCCTCCTCACCCTCATAGTCACCCCTTCCCCATCCCCCTCCTCCTCCTCCTTTTCATCATCATCATCATCATCATCATCATCATCATCATCATCATCATCATCATCATCATCATCATCATCATCATCAACATCATCACCACCATCATCATCATCACCACCACCACCACCACCACCACCACCACCATCATTCTTACCTTTCGCCTATTTTGTTTTCCTCTTCCGCTATTCTTTCTTCTTCTCCTTCTCGTCTGTGTTCAGTTAATTTAGGCTTTAATATTGTTTACTTCTGCATTCTGCTGTTGACAGTCTTCATGGATGCAAAGCATTTTCATAAATGTATCCGGATGTCGAAAACACTGTTTGATTTTAGATTTGCTCTTGAGTTTTTACAATTCTTTTTCCCCCTGAGCAACAATTGCTGTCATCGCTTTTATCATTTTGACAGGATATATATCATCTTACAGCCCATTGACTCTGCTTCAAGATGGAAAAGATCCTACTGCGAGGTAAATAATGCTTCTCATACAGACATATCCGAGCCAGACCTCTCATGCATGTTGTAGAATGACACTCGTAACACTGGCAGGAAAACATACTTGTTCTCAAAACGACTTCTTACCCAAATAAAAATCTGACACCATTACAGACTACATGAAACAATGCTGTCAGCGTGTTATACCTCATCACCTAACTATGCATCACTGAGTCTTTTCATTTTCGGCGCCTGTTCTAAGGTCTCCAGCTTATGTGGCCTACATATCTTACTATAGAACAAAAGCTACCACTCAAACATGAGATCAAACATGCACACTTTGGCCTCAGAGCATCATTGTTCACCATGAGGACACGTTCACTTTCCCAAGTTCACATCCAGGCAGCTATCGGCAGCACCCTGAGTTCTTTTGTCAAGGACACTGAGGCCTGTGGAGCGCGCTGGCAGACCTTGCTTTAGCCATGCATGCAGCGCAGAATATATTGATTACAGACGGACATTGAATATAGCCATGTTTATTTTCAGGTTTCTTGTTGATATGCTGGTCTCTGATCGCTCAGAGTAAGTGAATAATCTT
>JAWQFJ010029617.1:20000-24677 GCA_034096865.1 Theodoxus fluviatilis | reverse complement strand
TAGTGTTCTGGTCTTGTTATTTGTGTTTGGTTTGTTTATGTGCGTGAGGTGTTTTGTGGGTCTTTTAGTTCTTTTGCGTGTCGTTGATGTGGTTTAAGGGTTTGTGTTTGTTGACCTTTTTTTTAGGTTTTTTTGAGGTTTTTTTTGCAATGTGTGCTTGGTTAATTGGTGCGCTAAGTGGCGGCGTTGGTTGGTTTTTATGTAGGTTTGTGTGTTGTCTGGTGGGTGTTGATTTGTAGTGGTTGGGAATTTAAATCTTGTTTTTAGGCTTATGGCTTTATGTTTTGGGTTATTTTGTAGCTATATGTTTTTTATGAGTATTAGGTTGTGGGTCGGTTGTCTGTGTAGGTCTGGGTGTTTTTTGTTGTTTAGTTGGTTTTTGTTGTGTACAAGTTTGGCTGGTTGTTTTTGTCAGGGGTTATTGATTTTTTTCTTTATTTTTTGCGTTGTTGGTTGTCTTTTTTATTTATTGTGTTGATTATTGTTAATAGTTTGGGTAGCTGGTTTTAGTATTGTATGTTTTGGTTTATTAGGGTTTGTTGTTTGTTGTTGTTGTAATGATATTTTGTAGATTTGGTTTGGTTTTTTAGTTTTTGGTTTGGAGTTGTGTGTGTGTGTGGTTGGGGGTTGTGGTGTTTGTTTTGTGTCTTATTTGGGTATGTTGTGAGTAGTTGGGCAGTGTGTGGTATCGTCTTCTGGGCTTTAAGGGGATAATTCGTTTTGCTTGTGTTTTGGTTGTTAAGGTATTTTTGTTGAGTTTTGTGTTATTGGATGTTGGGTTGGCGTTGTTTTTATGGTCGGAGTGTTCGTGTCGTTTTAGGATGTAGTTTGATATAGTTTGGGTTACTGGTTTGGTGTTGTTTTGTTTTAATTTGTTTTGCTTGAATGTGTGGAGGGAGTGGGGGGCTGTTTTTTGTGATATTTTGTTTATGAGGTATTGTGGTTTTGGGTGGGTATCTTGGTAATAGGTGGGATTTGGGTTGTGTTGTACTTTTTGGTAGAGTGGGTAAGAATGTTTGTGTTGGTTGTTGTTGGTTTATTTTATTGTTGTAGTTTAAGGTTGTTGTTAAGTGGTGTGTTGTTCTTGGTTTTTAGTGGATTATTATTTTTTTGGGGTAGTAGTGGTTTGTTTTTTGGTACATTTTTTGGTGTAAGTAAGTGTTTTGTTATGTTAGTGTAGTGGTTGGTTATGTGGCTATTTGCATTTTTGTTGTAGTTGTTTGGTTTGTTAAAGGTTATTTCTTCTTGTTGTGTGTTTTGGTTTATGTGGTTTTTGTAATGTGTTGGTTGTTTGCAGCTTTTGGTTCTGTGAAGTTGACTTGGTGGTTGTAGTTCTTTTTTTTTTGTTGTTTTGCTAGATTAATGTTTTCTGTTGAGATCTTTATGGTGTTTCTTGTAGTTAGTGGTTGGGTTTGTGTTGGTTTCTAGTTTTTAGTTTGTTGTTAGTGTTTGTTGGGTTTTTTTATGTTGGTTGTGTTAGTGGTGAGGTTTGGTAATAAGTGTTTTTTATATGGTGATTTTACAGTTTAGTTTGTAGTAAGATTGTGATTTTTATTTGTTGTTGTTAGATTGGTTCTGCGTTTAGTAGGATCGTGTTTGATTGTGGTTTTTATTTAACTTTTTGTTGGCTTTCTTTTATTTGTTTTAATTTGTTAGTTTGTTGTGGTTGTTTTGAATTTTATGTTTTGAGCATTTGTATTTTTTGTATGGGTTTTTGTTATTAGTTGGGCGTTTTTTTTGGGTTTTGGAGTGTGTGTGTTAGTGTGTTTTTTTTTGTTAGTTTGGTTTTTTGCTTGGTAATTCGTTGTGTAAGTTGTTTGTTCTTTCGTTAATATGTCTGGTGTTTTGTTTTAATTTTTTTTTGGGTCTTGTTGTTGAGTTAGTGTTTTTAACAGTGGTTTGTAATTTGTTTGTTAGTTTAGGGTGGAGGTTTTTTGTTCTTTGGGGTTCACTTTTTTAGTTTTAGTTTGTCAGTGTTTTTTGTGGGTTATTGGTTATATTTTTGTCTTTAGTTTAGGTTTAGTTAGGTTTTGTTTTTTAGTTCTCATTGTGATAGATTGTATTTTTTCTAGTGTTGGTAGTGGGTAGGTTATATTGCCAGTTGGGTTTGTTTTCTTTTTTGTTTACTCGGTTTCTGTTATTAGCGTTTTTGTTTGGCTGAGTGTGTTTTGAGGAGTATGTTGGTATATGACTTGAAGTTTGATAAATTTCTTTTAGTATAGTTGTTTTTGTTTGCCCTGTTGTAGTGTGTTTAGGTTTGTTGTTTGTTATATTTTGTTGCCATCTCATATATAATTATTATAGAAATTGGGTGTCTTCTTGGTCTCCGCTATTCTTCTAGAGAGTAATTGGTCTTTTTTTTTAGTGTCTCTTTTTTGTGTTAAAGTTAATGTTAGTTTGTTTTATTGTTTAAGTATGTCTGTCGGAGAAGTTTTGTGGTTTTTATTTAGTTTATTTGATGCTCTTTTTGCTCAGGTTTTTTTTTTTATGAAGTCTCAGGTTCTTTTAATTGAGTTGTTGTTTTGTGAGTAGTTTTTAGTTTGTAGAGTGCTTTTTTTTGTTTGTGTTTGTTAATTTGGGTGTTTGTTAGAGTTGCTGGAATTTGACTTATTATTCATTTCTATCAAGTCACTTTTGTGATGGTGGTAAGGAGTTATGTGGTGGGTTTTATTGTGTGGTATTTGATTCTTGTTTTGTGTGTGGTATTTTTTTATGTTGGTAGTTGTTTAGATAGTGTGTTCTTTTGTTTCAATTTTATGGTTTTGGTTATTTTTAGGCTTTGTTGTGATGTTTGTTGTTATTGGTCTTTTTGTTGGTAAGTTTTAAGTTATTTATTTTTTCTGTACTTGAGTTATGTTGTGGTAATTTGGTTAGTTAGATGTTATGGGCATTTGTTGCAGGTTAGATTAGTTGTTTGTTGTTTGTTTAGTTTGTTATTGTTAAGTTATTATATGTGTAATTTTTTTTGGCGGTTTATTGTGGTTTTTCATTAGTAGTAAGAACCGTTAATGTTTTTTTGTAAGTATAGTGTGTTGGTTATGTTGTGTATTTTATTGTTTGTTTTTTTTCAGTCTGTAGTGTATTCTTTTTCTTTATTATTTTGTACGTTATATTAGTTTCTTTATGTTTTCTTGTCTTTGGTTTTTTTTTTCAATTGTTTTCTTTTAGTGTTTGTGTTGCGGTTTTTTGATTTTGTAGTTAGTATTTTGTTTTTTTTGTTTGATTTCGTACTTTAGGTAATCTTTTTTTTTTTTTTTTTGTTTTAAGTTGTTTTGATTTATGTTGTGTAGTTTTGTGGGGTTTAGTATGTTCTTTTGTTATGGTTTGTTGTTGTAGGGTATTGTTTATTTGTTAGTAGTGTTTTTTGTTTTCCTTATTTGTGTTAATACTTTTTGTATTGGTTGTCTGTGTTTATTAGTAGTGAGGGTTTATTAGTTTGTTGTTGGTAGTTTTCGTTTATGGCAGTGTTGGGTGTATTTTGTTTTTAATTTTTTTTAGTCTGTTTTTGAATGAATTGCAAATTTTTATCATTTTTCTTTTTAAGCAATTGTGCTTTGTTTTGTTATATTTTGTGTAGTTGTCTTTTGATGTTTTTTTCGTTATGTTTGTTTTTTTGCTTCCCATGGGTTATTGTAAATTTCTAACTTTTTTTTACTTTTTAGGTTTTTCTTTTTTTTGTTGTTCTGTAGTTTTTTGTTGTTAGTTTTTCCGTGGGTTGTTGTTCGGTGTTTGGCGGTTTTGAGGTTTTTTTGTGGTTTTGTACTACTTGTTATTTTTTGTAGTTTGTGGATCTTGGTTTGTTATTTTGTTTATTTTTTTTTTTGTTGGTTTCAAAAATTTTTAGTTTTTGTTTTAAAGTATTTGTGTTTGTGTGTTTTTGTTTTGTAATATTGCTTTCATGTCGTATTTGGTGTGAAACTGGCCAGAATAACGGTGCGTGGTGATGAATCACGTGTAATCTCAACACATTACTGCTTGCGCATTGTGTGTGTTGTATGCAGTGATGGGCCGTGTGAATCAAACATGCATGCACATTAGCTAAACAACATACATGTTGAAGTGCACATGCAGTGATGTGTATGCTAATATTTGTATGAACTTGCAACGCCCACTTGCAAACAATTAAGGGCATACACATTTTTGGGGGTCTACATAGTATATCCAAGTAATGTGATTATTATATTAAAGTATTATAATAGTAGTAGTACTAGTAGTTGTTGTGCTAGACCACATAGCTGTCAGTATACCCAAGATGTTACTTAATGTTCATGAATATATATACCCTGTTTTCCCTACTGTTGGTGTTGTGAGGTAGGTCGACTGTGGTGTTGTGAGGGAATCTGCAACAATTGACCCAACAGTGATGACAATGCTCTCACTCTTCCTCCTTTATCCTCACTCTTTCTTCTTTATCCTCATTCTTCCTCTCCCTGTGCGTTGGGGGTGAAAAGAATTGACCCACCGTGTCTCCTTACACAATTTTTAAGAGGTGAATAAATAGGGACTTTGTGACTTGAATTGCGTTTACTATTCATGAACTATTCTAGTGATATTCGTGCTTAATGGCCTTGCACAGCCTACAGAGGCTGATAGTGATAGGCTGTAAAACTCCATCCATCCATCCATCCATCCATCCATCCATCCATCCATCCATCCATCCATCCATCCATCCATCCA
>JAWQFJ010029617.1:12500-15000 GCA_034096865.1 Theodoxus fluviatilis | reverse complement strand
GCAGGGCAGGCAAAGTGCTGTGAACCAGGGCTGCAGGCACTGTGAAGCAGGGAGGGCAAGTGCTGTGAACCAGGGCAGTTGAGTGCTGTGAAGCAGGGCAGACACGAAGCTACGTGGGCAAGCACTGTGAAGCAGGGCAGGCACTGTGAAGCAGGGCAGGGAAGCACTGTGAAGCAGGGCAAGTACTGTGAAGCAGGGCAGGCATTGTGAAGCAGGGCAGGGAAGCACTGTGAAGCAGGGAGGGCAAGAACTATGAAGCAGGGAGGGCAAGTACTGTGAAGCAGGGAGGGCAAGTACTGTGAAGCAGGGAGGGCAAGCACTGTGAAGCAGGGCAGACAAGAAGCAGGGCAGGCACTGTGAAGCAGGGTAGACAAGAAGCAGGGCAAGTGCTGTGAGGCAGGGCAGGCACTGTGAAGCAGGGCAGGGAAGCGCTGTGAAGAGGGAGGGCAAGTACTGTGAAGCAGGGCAAGTACTGTGAAGCAGGGCAGACAAGAAGCAGGGCAAGTGCTGTGAGGCAGGGCAGGCACTGTGAAGCAGGGCATGGAAGCACTGTGAAGAGGGAGGGCAAGTACTGTGAAGCAGGGCAAGTACTGTGAAGCAGGGCAGACAAGAAGCAGGGCAAGTGCTGTGAGGCAGGGCAAGTGCTGTGAGGCAGGGCAGGCACTGTGAAGCAGGGCAGACAAGAAGCAGGGCAAGTACTGTGAAGCAGGGCAAGTGCTGTGAGGCAGGGCAGGCACTGTGAAGCAGGGCAAGTACTGTGAAGCAGGGCAGACAAGAAGCAGGGCAAGGGCTATGAAGCAGGGCAGACAAGAAGCAGGGCAGACAAGAAGCAGGGCAAGTGCTGTGAAGCAGGGCAGACAAAAAGCAGGGCAAGTGCTGTGAGGCAGGGCAAACAAGAAGCAGGGCAAGTGCTGTGAAGCAGGGCAGACAAGAAGCAGGGCAAGTGCTGTGAAGCAGGGCAGACAAGAAGCAGGGCAAGTGCTGTGAAGCAGGGCAGACAAGAAGCAGGGCAAGCACTGTGAGGCAGGGCAGACAAGAAGCAGGGCAAGTACTGTGAGGCAGGGCAAGTGCTGTGAGGCAGGGCAAGTGCTGTGAGGCAGGGCAGGCACTGTGAAGCATGGCAGACAAGAAGCAGGGCAAGTGCTGTGAAGCAGGGCAGACAAGAAGCAGGGCAAGTGCTGTGAAGCAGGGCAGACAAGAAGCAGGGCAAGTGCTGTGAGGCAGGGCAGACAAGAAGCAGGGCAAGTACTGTGAGGCAGGGCAAGTGCTGTGAGGCAGGGCAAGTGCTGGCAGGCAGGGCAGGCACTGTGAAGCAGGGCAGACAAGAAGCAGGGCAAGTGCTGTGAGGCCGGGCAAGTGCTGTGAAGCAGGGCAAGTGCTGTGAGGCAGGGCAAGTGCTGTGAAGCAGGGCAAGTGCTGTGAGGCAGGGCAAGTGCTGTGAGGCAGGGCAAGTGCTGTGAGGCAGGGCAAGTGCTGTGAGGCAGGGCAAGTGCTGTGAAGCAGGGCAAGTGCTGTGAGGCAGGGCAAGTGCTGTGAAGCAGGGCAGGCACTGTGAAGCAGGGCAGACAAGAAGCAGGGCAAGTGCTGTGAGGCAGGGCAAGTGCTGTGAAGCAGGGCAAGTGCTGTGAGGCAGGGCAGACAAGTGCTGCGAGGCAGGGCAAGTGCTGTGAGACAGGGCAGACAAGTGCTGTGAAGCAGGGCAAGTGCTGTGAGGCAGGGCAAGTGCTGTGAGGCAGGGCAGACAAGTGCTGTGAGGCAGGGCAAGTACTGTGAAACAGGGCAAGTGCTGTGAAGCAGGGCAAGTGCTGTGAGGCAGGGCAGACAAGTGCTATGATCCCTAGGTTAGATTTAGAGCCTGACTGACCTTGAGTAGACTGTGCTACTGGATGAATTTTTAAATAGCAAGCAAGCCCAGGTTTTCTGTGTGTCATTAATCATTTCAGTGAGGCACATGTTTGTAGAGGCTTTCATTTACACCAATACTTTAGTGGTAGTGACAGAATGATCAAATGGATCTGTTGCAAAGTACTATATATTTTAGTGGTAGTGACAGAATGATCAAATGGATCTGTTGCAAAGTACTATATTTTAGTGGTAGTGACAGAATGATCAAATGGATCTGTTGCAAAGTACTATATATTTTAGTGGTAGTGACAGAATGATCAAATGGATCTGTTGCAAAGTACTATATATTTTAGTGGTAGTGACAGAATGATCAAATGGATCTGTTGCAAAGTACTATATTTTAGTGGTAGTGACAGAATGATCAAATGGATCTGTTGCAAAGTACTATATATATATTTTAGTGGTAGTGACAGAATGATCAAATGGATCTGTTGCAAAGTACTATATATTTTAGTGGTAGTGACAGAATGATCAAATGGATCTGTTGCAAAGTACTATATTTTAGTGGTAGTGACAGAATGATCAAATGGATCTGTTGCAAAGTACTATATATTTTAGTGGTAGTGACAGAATGATCAAATGGATCTGTTGCAAA
>JAWQFJ010029617.1:0-5000 GCA_034096865.1 Theodoxus fluviatilis | reverse complement strand
CTACACCCCACCCCACCTCACCTCCGCCTCATCTCTTACCCATCCTTATGTGCATGGAAAATCCATGGCAGCCCCACCCTGGATGTGAGAGAGAAGGGGAGGTGGGGAAAGAGAGAAGTGGGAGGGGAAGGGAGAGGTGGGGGTAGGACATTGTGGGGGTAGGGGAGAGCAACAGGGGGAGTGAGGGAGTCGGCCTAGAATCATGCATGCAGAGGACAGGGACCGGATGCAGGCAGAGATGACGAGCTGGCGTGCATGGGAAGGAAGTGGGTGTGTGCATGCCCATGTTTGAGCGTGTGTGCATGCACATGTTTGAGCGTGTGTGCACTGCGGTGCTGAGTGTGTGTGGAGGGTGTGGATGCACAGTCAACATGGCGGTGTGGGAGGTTCCTGTCCATTGATCTCCCCACTGCCAGCTTGTCCTGTCCTGCCCTGCCCTGCTCTCCCTGCCCTGCCCTGCTCTGCCCTGCTCACCCTTGCCCTGCCCTGCTCACCCCTGCCCTGCTCACCCCTGCCTTGCCATGCTCTCCCCACTCTCCCCTGCCCTGCTCTCCCTGCCCTGCCCTGCCCACTCCTGCCCTGCCCACTCCTGCACTGCCCTGCCGTACTCTGCTTTCCCCTGCCCTGCACTGCCCTGCTATGCTCTCCTGTCATGCTCTCTGCTGTCATGTTCTCTCCTGCCCTGCTCTGCTTTGCTTTGTCCTGCCCTGCCCTGCCCATCTCTCCTCTGTTCTTCTTTGCCCTGCCCTGCTCTGCTTTGCCCTGCCCTGCTCTGCTTTGCCCTGCCCTGCTCTGCTTTGCCCTGCCCTGCCCTGCCCAGCTCTCCCCTGTTCTGCTTTGCCCTGCCGTGCTCTGCTTTGCCCTGCCCTGCTCTGCTTTGCCCTGTCCTATCCTGCCCTGCACTGCTTTGCCCTGCCCTATCCTGCCCTGCACTGCTTTGCCCTACCCTATCCTGCCCTGCACTGCTTTGCCCTACCCTATCCTGCCCTGCCCTGCCCTACTTTGCACTGCTTTGCCCTACCCTATCCTGCCCTGCACTGCCCTGCTCTACTTAGCACTGCTTTGCCCTACCCTATCCTGCCCTGCCCTGCCCTACTTTGCACTGCTTTGCCCTACCCTATCTGGCCCTGCCCTGCCCTGCCCTACTTTGCACTGCTTTGCCCTATCCTATCTTGCCCTGCCCTACTTTGCACTGCTTTGCCCTACCCTATCCTGCCCTGCCCTGCCCTACTTTGCACTGCTTTGCCCTACCCTATCCTGTCCTGCAATGCTTTGCCCTACCCTATCCTGCCCTGCCCTGCCCTGCCCTGCCTGCCCTACTTTGCACTGCTTTGCCCTACCCTATCCTGCCCTGCCCTGCCCTACTTTGCACTGCTTTGCCCTACCCTATCCTGCCCTGCCCTGCCCTACTTTGCACTGCTTTGCCCTACCCTATCCTGCCCTGCCCTGCCCTGCCCTGCCCTGCCTGCCCTACTTTGCACTGCTTTGCCCTACCCTATCCTGCCCTGCCCTGCCCTGCCCTGCACTGCTTTGCCCTACCCTATCCTGCCCTGCCCTGCCCTGCCCTGCACTGCTTTGCCCTACCCTATCCTGCCCTGCCCTATTTTGCACTGCTTTGCCCTACCCTATCCTGCACTGCTTTGCCCTACCCTATCCTGCCCTGCCCTGCCCTGCCCTGCCCTGCCCTGCCCTGCCCTGCCCTGCCCTGCCCTGCCTGCCCTGCCCTGCCTGCCCTACTTTGCACTGCTTTGCCCTACCCTATGCTGCCCTGCCCTGTCCTACTTTGCACTGCTTTGCCCTACCCTATCCTGTCCTGCACTGCTTTGCCCTACCCTATCCTGCCCTGCTTTGCCCTACTTTGCACTGCTTTGCCCTACCCTATCCTGCCCTGCCCTGCCCTGCCCTACTACTTTGCACTGGTTTGCCCTACCCTGCCCTGCTTTGCCCTACTTTGCACTGCTTTGCCCTACCCTGCCCTGCTTTGCCCTACCCTATCCTGCCCTGCCCTGCCCTGCTTTGCCCTACCATATCCTGCCCTGCCCAGCCCTGCTTTGCCCTGCTTTGCCCTACCCTATCCTGCTCTGCCCTGCCATCTTCCCTTGCCTCAAGTGGTGAAGTTGGTGAAGGAGCCTTGTTTTGCTTGCTGTGCTGTTCAGACACTAACTCAACTGCCATCAGCAGCTGGTCCACTCCATCCCTGTCCCCGAATCCCTGTCCCTGCATCCCTGTTGCAGCATCCCTGACCCTGCATCCCTGTCCCCGCACCCCTATCCCTCCATCCCTGTCCCTCCATCCCTGTCCCCGCATCCCTGTCCCTCCATCCCTGTCCCTCCATCCCTGTCCCTCCACCCCTGTCCCTCCATCCCTGTCCCTCCACCCCTGTCCCTCCATCCCTGTCCCTCCATCCCTGTCCCTCCATCCCTGTCCCCGCATCCCTGTCCCTCCATCCCTGTCCCTCCATCCCTGTCCCTCCACCCCTGTCCCTCCATCCCTGTCCCTCCACCCCTGTCCCTCCATCCCTGTCCCTCCACCCCTGTCCCTCCATCCCTGTCCCTCCATCCCTGTCCCTCCACCCCTGTCCCTCCATCCCTGTCCCTCCATCCCTGTCCCTCCACCCCTGTCCCTCCATCCCTCCCTCCCCCCTGTCCCTCCTCCCATCCCCTGTCCCTCCATCCCTGTCCCTCCATCCCTGTCCCTCCACCCCTGTCCCTCCATCCCTGTCCCTCCATCCCTGTCCCTCCACCCCTGTCCCTCCATCCCTGTTCCTCCATCCCTGTCCCTCCATCCCTGTCCCTCCATCCCTGTCCCTCCATCCCTGTCCCTCCATCCCTGTCCCTCCACCCCTGTCCCTCCATCCCTGTTCCTCCATCCCTGTCCCTCCATCCCTGTCCCTCCATCCCTGTCCCTCCACCCCTGTCCCTCCACCCCTGTTCCTCCATCCCTGTCCCTGCACCTCTGTCCCTTTATCCCTTTGGACTCCTTTCCCTCCAAGCACAAGCTGCTTTCTGACTTTTCCTCTTTCCTCATTCCTCATTCATTGTCTTCCCATCCTCCTCTTCCATGTCATCTGCTGCTCCCGCGATATCTGCCCTTGCTGCATGGAGTGTCCATGACTTTAGCATGTATGTATGTATTTTGGCTCTTATATCTATAGCGCCAATCTCACACCCCTCAGTCTGTCTGGGATATCGTTCCAGAGTTTCGGTCCAGCATACGAGAATGCTCTTTCCCCAGATCTCTTGGTGTTGTAGCGTGGCACATGGAGTAATGACTGCACCGAAAATCTGAGATCCCTCACAGGCTTATAAGTCTTGAGGAGCTCAACCAGATACAGCGGGGCCAAACCATTGACGCACTTGAACCACATGACACAGTGTTTTGAACACAATACGTTGGTGGACAGAGGCAGCCAGTGTAGCTCTCGAAGGATGGGTGTTATGTGAGAACGACTAGGTGGACGTTTTACTATACGTGCTGCGGTGTTCTGCACCTGTTGAAGTCTTCAGAGATGTTCTTGGGTTTCACCTAGCAGAAGGCTATTGCAGTAATCAAGATTAGACATCACCAACGTCAATACAAGAGTTGTGGCTCATGGGGGCATAGACACGGGGCACAGACATGGGAGCATAGACCCAGGGCATAGACAGGGGGCCATAGACACGGGGGTATAGACATGGGGCAAAGACATGGAGCAAAGACATGGCCTAGACACTGGGGCATAGACTGGAGCATAGATAGGGGGCATAAGTACGGGGACGTAAACACAAGGGCATTGAAAGGGGGCATTGACAGGGGAGCATGAACAGGGGGATTAGAGATGGGCATATACACAGGGGCATAGACATGGGCATATACACAGGGGCATAGACATTGGCATAGGGCAGGGGCATAGACATGGGGGCATAGACATGGGGCATAGGCAGAGGGCCATAGACAAGGGGGCATTAAGGCAAGGGGGCATAGACAGGAGGCATACTGCATAGACAAGGGGCAAAGACATGGCATAGACATGGGAGCATAGACTGGGGGGCATAGACACGTGGACATAGACACGGCATAGATGGGGGCATAGAGGGCATAGATAGGGGGCATAACTACAGGGGCATAACACAAGGGCAGAGAAAGAGGACATACACGAGGGGCATAGAGGGGGGGGCATTGATACAGGGACATACACATAGGATATAGACATGGGCATAGACACGGTGGCATAGACAGGTTGCATTGACATCGTGCATAGACACAGGGGCATAGACAGGGAGTTATAGAGAGGGGGCATAGACACAGGGGCATTGACATAGGTGCATGGAAGGGGCATAGACACAGGCATAGACACAGGGGCATTGACATGGGTGCATGGAAGGGGCATAGACACAGGCATAGACACAGGGGCATTGACATGGGTGCATGGAAGGGGCATAGACACAGGCATAGACACAGGGGCATTGACATGGGTGCATGGAAGGGGCATAGACACAGGCATAGACACAGGGGCATTGACATGGGTGCATGGAAGGGGCATAGATACAGGCATAGACACAGGCTAGACATGGGGGCACAGACAAAAGGCATAGACACAGGGGCATTGGTATGGGGGCATAGACACGGGGGCATAGACAAGGGAGCGTAGACACGGGGGCATAGACATGGGGGCACTCGTACGGGGGCATAGACAAGGGAGCGTAGACACGGGGGCATAGACATGGGGGCACTCGTACGGGGGCATAGACACGGGGGCATAGACAAGGGGGCGTAGACAAGGGGGCGTAGACACGGGGGCCTAGACAAGGGGGCATAGACACGGGGGCACTGATACAGGGGCATAAACACTAGACAGCAAAAGGGGACAGCAGCAGAGCTAAGCAGCAAACACACAAAGCATGTACACAAGTTGGAGATGGTGTAATTGTCACTGAGTTTTCATGATCCTAGAACAGTTTCTGAGTGTAAGGTCTCACTGGTGAGCTTTAAACTCCTGTTGCTGTGAACAGTTCTCAATT
>JAWQFJ010029616.1:0-11501 GCA_034096865.1 Theodoxus fluviatilis | reverse complement strand
CTTGCCCTGCCACAGGGCCCACTACTAGCTGTCCGTGCCCTCGCCACAGGGCCACTACTAGCTGCCTTGCCCTGCCACAGGGCCCACTACTACCTGTCCTTGCCCTGCCACAGGGCCCACTACTACCTGTCCTTGCCCTGCCACAGGGCCACTACTAGCTGTCCTTGCTCTGCCACAGGGCCACTACTACCTGTCCTTGCCTTGCCACAGGGCCACTACTACCTGTCCTTGCCTTGCCACAGGGCCCACTACTAACTGTCCTTGCCCTGCCACAGGGCCCACTACTACCTGTCCTTGCCCTGCCACAGGGCCCACTACTACCTGTCCTTGCCCTGCCACAGGGCCCACTACTAGCTGTCCTTGCCCTGCCACAGGGCCCACTACTAGCTGTCCTTGCCCTGCCACAGGGCCCACTACTACCTGTCCTTGCCCTGCCACAGGGCCCACTACTACCTGTCCTTGCCCTGCCACAGGGCCCACTACTAGCTGTCCTTGCCCTGCCACAGGGCCCACTACTAGCTGTCCCTTGCCCTGCCACAGGGCCCACTACTACCTGTCCTTGCCCTGCCACAGGGCCACTACTACCTGTCCTTGCCCTGCCACAGGGCCCACTACTAGCTGTCCTTGCCCTGCCACAGGGCCCACTACTAGTTGTCCTTGCCCTGCCACAGGGCCCACTACTAGCTGTCCTTGCCCTGCCACAGGGCCCACTACTACCTGTCCTTGCCCTGCCACAGGGCCCACTACTACCTGTCCTTGCCCTGCCACAGGGCCCACTACTAGCTGTCCTTGCCCTGCCACAGAGCCCACTACTAGCTGTCCTTGCCCTGGCACAGGGCCCACTACTAGCTGTCCTTGCCCTGGCACAGGGCCCACTACTAGCTGCCCTTGCCCTGCCACAGGGCCCACTACTACCTGTCCTTGCCCTGCCACAGGGCCCACTACTAGCTGTCTTTCCCCTGGCACAGGGCCCACTACTAGCTGTCCTTGCCCTGCCACAGGGCCCACTACTAGCTGCCCTTGCCCTGCCACAGGGCCCACTACTACCTGTCCTTGCCCTGCCACAAGGCCCACTACTAGCTGCCCTTGCCCTGCCACAGGGCCCACTACTAGCTGTCCTTGCCCTGCCACAGGGCCCACTACTAGCTGCCCTTGCCCTGCCACAGGGCCCACTACTACCTGTCCTTGCCCTGCCACAAGGCCCACTACTAGCTGTCCTTGCCCTGCCACAGGGCCCACTACTACCTGTCCTTGCCCTGCCACAAGGCCCACTACTACCTGTCCTTGCCCTGCCACAGGACCCACTACTACCTGTCCTTGCCCTGCCACAAGGCCCACTACTAGCTGCCCTTGCCCTGCCACAGGGCCCACTACTACCTGTCCTTGCCCTGCCACAAGGCCCACTACTACCTGTCCTTGTCCTGCCACCTGGCCCACTACTAGCTGTCCTTGCCCTGCCACAAGGCCCACTACTACCTGTCCTTGTCCTGCCACCTGGCCCACTACTAGCTGTCCTTGCCCTGCCACAGGGCCCACTACTAGCTGTCCTTGTCCTGCCACAGGGCCCACTACTACCTGTCCTTTCCCTGCCACAGGGCCCACTACTACCTGTCCTTGTCCTGCCACAGGACCCACTACTACCTGTCCTTGCCCTGCCACAGGGCCCACTACTACCTGTCCTTGCCCTGCCACAGGGCCCACTACCACCTGTCCTTGCCCTGCCACCTGGCCCACTACTAGCTGTCCTTGCCCTGCCACAGGGCCCACTACTAGCTGTCCTTGCCCTGCCACCTGGCCCACTACTAGCTGTCCTTGCCCTGCCACAGGGCCCACTACTAGCTGTCCTTGTCCTGCCACAGGGCCCACTACTACCTGTCCTTTCCCTGCCACAGGGCCCACTACTACCTGTCCTTGCCCTGCCACAGGGCCCACTACTACCTGTCCTTGCCCTGCCACAGGGCCCACTACTACCTGTCCTTGCCCTGCCACAGGGCCCACTACTACCTGTCCTTGCCCTGCCACAGGGCCCACTACTAGCTGTCCTTGCCCTGCCACAGGGCCCACTACTAGCTGTCCTTGCCCTGCCACAGGGCCCACTACTACCTGTCCTTGCCCTGCCACAGGGCCCACTACTAGCTGTCCTTGCCCTGCCACAGGGCCCACTACTAGCTGTCCTTGCCCTGCCACAGGGCCCACTACTACCTGTCCTTGCCCTGCCACAGGGCCCACTACTAGCTGTCCTTGCCCTGCCACAGGGCCCACTACTACCTGTCCTTGCCTTGCCACAGGGCCCACTACTACCTGTCCTTGCCCTGCCACAGGACCCACTACTACCTGTCCTTGCCCTGCCACAGGGCCCACTACTAGCTGCCCTGCCACAGGGGCCCACTACTAGTTGACCTTGCCCTGCCACAGGGCCCACTACTACCTGTCCTTGCCCTGCCACAGGGCCCACTACTACCTGTCCTTGCCCTGCCACAGGGCCCACTACTACCTGTCCTTGCCCTGCCACAGGACCCACTACTACCTGTCCTTGTCCTGCCACAGGACCCACTACTACCTGTCCTTGCCCTGCCACAGGGCCCACTACTACCTGTCCTTGCCCTGCCACAGGGCCCACTACCACCTGTCCTTGCCCTGCCACAGGGCCCACTACTAGCTGCCCTTGCCCTGCCACAGGGCCCACTACTAGCTGTCCTTGTCCTGCCACAGGACCCACTACTACCTGTCCTTGCCCTGCCACAGGACCCACTACTACCTGTCCTTGCCCTGCCACAGGGCCCACTACTAGCTGTCCTTGCCCTGCCACAGGGCCCACTACTACCTGACCTTGCCCTGCCACAGGGCCCACTACTAGCTGTCCTTGCCCTGCCACAGGGCCCACTACTACCTGCCCTTGCCCTGCCACAGGGCCCACTACTAGCTTTCCTTGCCCTGCCACAAGGCCCACTACTACCTGACCTTGCCCTGCCACAGGGCCCACTACTACCTGACCTTGCCCTGCCACAGAGCCCACTACTACCTGTCCTTGCCCTGCCACAGGGCCCACTACTACCTGTCCTTGCCCTGCCACAGGGGCCCACTAATAGCTGCCCTGCCACAGGGCCCACTACTAGCTGCCCTGCCACAGGGGCCCACTACTAGTTGACCTTGCCCTGCCACAGGGGTCCACTTCTAGTTGTCCTTGCCCTACCACTGGGCCCACTACTAGCTGTCCTTGCCCTGCCACAGGGGCCCACTACTAGCTGTCCTTGCCCTGCCACAGGGCCCACTACTAGCTGTCCTTGCCCTGCCACAGGGGCCCACTAATAGCTGCCCTGCCACAGGGCCCAATACCACCTGTCCTTGCCCTGCCACAAGGCCCACTACCACCTGTCCTTGCCCTGCCACAGGGCCCACTACTAGCTGTCCTTGCCCTGCCACACGGCCCACTACCACCTGTCCTTGCCCTGCCACAGGGCCCACTACTAGCTGCCCTGCCACAGGGCCCACTACCACCTGTCCTTGCCCTGCCACAAGGCCCACTACTAGCTGTCCTTGCCTGCCTGCCTGCCTGCCTGCCTGCCTGCCTGTCTGCCTGTCTGCATGTCTGCCTGCCTGCCTGCCTGTCTGTCTGTCTGTCTGTCTGTGTGTCTGTGTGTCTGTCTGTCTGTCTGTCTGTGTGTCTGTCTGTTTGTCTGTCTGTCTGTCTGTCTGTCTGTCTGTCTGTCTGTCTGTCTGTCTGTCTGTCTGTCTGTCTGTCTGTCTGTCTGTCTGTCTGTCTGTCTGTCTGTGTGTCTGTCGTGTCTGTCGGTGTGTCTGACTGTCTGACTGTCTGTCTGTCTGTCTGTCTGTCAGAGGGGTGAAAGTGGCGTGACTGTCATCGCGTGCGTTGCAAGACGTGCGTTCCAGTGGATGGAGAGGGTGACGACAGGTGCGATGACAGACGAGATGACGGACGCGGAGCTGCTCGTGACAGCTTAACGAGGAGCTACGGGTATGCCTGTGACGTCACAGGTACTGACTGAGCCTGCAGCTCCCAGTCACGGTCAGCTAAACACGCAGTGTGACGAAATCGGACAACCGTCCCTGGCCCATCAAGGGCAGCCATCCTATAGCCATGAATAGACAAGCTCATGACGTCACGTGAGAAGACAAAAATGACGAGAAATGAAAGGTGAGATCGACAAAAAACAGACGTGAATTTTGCACTCGTCTTCAGGACGCATGGCTGCACTGTACGACAGATACGAAAGGAGAGAGAGAGAGAGAGAGAGAGAGAGAGAGAGGAGAGAGAGAGAGGAAGGGAGAGAGAGAGAGAGACGAGGGAGAGAGAGAGAGAAGAGAGAGAGAGAGAGAGAGAGAGATAAAATAATAATAATAATAATAATAATAATAATAATAATAATAATAATAATAATAATAATAATAATAATGTGTGGATTTTTAAAGCGCCTTACCAATGAGTTAAGACAAGCTCAAGGCGCATAGATACACAACCATTACAATATACAATAACAGTCAATCACCTCAAGCACAACTTAATAAACTTAATAACATAAGAGTCAGACATTCACTTCAGACATTCGACAAACTGATGTACAGCGTCACCGCTAAACCATGAAACTGGGGAGAGGGGGAGGAGGGACAGGAGGGGGGTAGGGGGCTTAGGCAAGCTAGTACAAAGAGAACAGTGAGGGGAGGAAGATGAAGAAACTTAGACAGGATCAGGGAAAGATTTCAAGAAGAGGTGAGTTTGAGAGCAGAGCGAAAGGTCGAGGGAGAAGTAGAGTGACGAACAGAGGCGGGGAGGTCATTCCAGATAGAGGGAGCCTGATAAAAGAAAGAGCGTTCACAAAATTTTGTTTTAACTGGAGGGTCCTCCGGGAACCTGAGGATTCTTGTGTCTGCGGAAGAGCGTAGCTGTCTAGCGGGTGTGTAGGTGCGCATGGGTTTAGAGAGATATTGAGGAAGGGATTCAGCGAAGTAATAGTAGCAAAGACAGGCAATCTTGTATTGGACTCTAGCACTAATGGGCAACCAGTGGAGAAAGCGGAAGAGAGGAGTGAGATGATCTGACTTTTTTGACTTACAGATGAGTCGAGCTGCAGCATTTTGCACTCTTTGAAGTTTATCAGTGAGATATGCGGAACAGCCAGCAAGAAGGCCGTTGCAATAATCCAGGCGACTGAGAATAAGAATAGAATAGTAGTAGCTTGAGTAGTGAGAAGGTGTCTGATTGCGCTTATCTGTCCGAGTTGTATGTATGCAGATTTGCAAGAGAGAGAGAGAGAGAGAGAGAGAGAGAGAGAGAGAGAGAGAGAGAGAGAGAGAGAGAGAGCGAGAGAGAGAGAGCAGAGAGAGCGACAGAGAGACAGAGACAGAGACAGAGACAGAGAGAGACAGAGAGATAGACAAAGAGACAGAGATAGACAAAGAGACAGACAAAGAGGCAGAGAGAGAGAGACAGAGAGACAGACAGACAGACAGACAGAGAAGACAGACAAGAGAGAAAGAGAGAGAGGGGGGGAGAGACACAGAGAGAAGAAAGAAGAGAGACAGACAAGAGAGACAGACAGACAGACAGACAGACAGACAGACAGACAGACAGACAGACAGACAGACAGACAGACAGACAGACAGACAGACAGACAGACAGACAGTGAGTGAAATAAGAGAGAGAGAGAGAGAGAGGGGGGGAGATAGAGAGAAAGAAAGAAAGAGAGACAGAGAGAGACACAGAGAGAGACAGAGAGAGAGATAGAGTGAGAGACACAGAGAGAGAGAGACATATAGAGAAACAGAGAGACAGAGACAGAGAGAGACAAAGAGAGAAACAGAGAGAGAGACAGAGAGAGAGACAGAGAGAGACAAAGCGACAGAGAGAGAGAAAGAGAGAGACAGAGACAGACAGACATAGAGAGACACAGAGAGAGCCAGAGAGAGAAAGAGAGAGAGAAAGAGAGAGAGAAAGAGAGAGATAGAGAGAGAGAAAGACAGAAAGACAGAGAGAACGAACGAACGAACTTAGTTTATTGTTAGGCCTCCGGCCCATCACAATACATAGTATGCCTCATCGGCCATTGCAATACAGATTGCCTCCTTCCTTCTCTTAAATGCATAATATAGATACATTGATACCTGTCGGATAGAATTCACGTCCTGTGTTGACAAGAGCGCCAGGACACTGATTTCACCACCGTGGTACAAATTACCAAAGTATTTCTGTCTCAAATCCTGGTACAATGGACATTTGAGTAAGAAATGTTTTTTATCATCATTAGATTCATAACAGGCTGGGAAGAGGAAAAAGTTGCTATTACATTCATGTGTATACCTGTATTTATAATTAAACAGATCGGTGAAGCCAGTGCGGAAACGAACATACACGTCACGAAATGCTTTTTTTGTCTAGTGCAAATAAATCATCTTCTCTGCCCCAGAGAGTCTTAAAAGATTTATAGAAATCGTATCTGCAACTTTTCATGAAAGATTCAACCCATATACCACTGTATTCACCTAAAAGGCGTGTTTTAAGTTCTCCAAAAAAAAGTATTTCTCTCTTGGTACGTTTTGCTCTTTCCACACTACCAAAATCGTATCCATACAATACTGACTTCATCTTTTCTGCCAAGGTTTCGCTAGCACCGGAGTGTAACATTGTCTTATTTGCTTTATGGGGATATCTGGAAGGGTCCAATTTTCATAGCCTCAGCCTTTATTTTACTAATCTAATTGTAGCGTTATGTACAGGGGGTGCCTACCCGAATCACCATACACAATACGATTTGGCGCTTGTGGGAGTACATAAAGAAATCGTTTTAAGGTCTGCAAATGGACGGCTTCAACAAGCGAACAACCACTCAAACCCCACAATTCTGATGAGTACAATAACACAGCTTGCACCTGGGCATCAACTAGTTTGAAATATACATCTGGAGAGACACACGAAACTTTTCTAAGACATTTATCTTTATCAAACCGGCTCTTGCCCTCTGTACTACATCTGACTAACATGTTAGAGGAGAGTCTTGTAGTAAAGAGAGTCCCATGATGTCTATATTCGTTTACAGTCTCTAGCGTGTGTGTTCCCAATTACCATTTTTCATGTTCAGCAAGGTGTCCGCCATTACAAAACACCATGGCTTTTGTCATTTCATAGTTAACAACATGACCAATAGCTTCTGATGCCTTATGTAAATTATTCAACTTGATCTGTAACCCTATAACGGTGTCGAACATAAGGACAACACCATCTGCGAACAACAGCATGTATACAATTGTGGAATCAGGCATGAGCTGAATAGCATGCTTTCCATACTTTATCACAAATTTAGCTACATAGTTCACAACTAGAGAAAAAAATAGCGGACTCATTTTGCGCCCCTGTTTTAATCCCCGGCCACATGCAAATGAGCTGCTGTACCTCCCGTTGCATCGTATGCAGCTTTGTACATTACAATATATTGCATTGAGCATACGCAGTAGTCTCCCTTTCATTCCATACCTACTAAGAATTTTCCAAAGAACATTTCTATTGATGCTATGAAACGCTCTCTTAAAGTCTATAAAAGCTGCATACATTTTCTACGTCGTGATAGGTGTCTCCAGAGAAGGAGAGAGAGAGAACGAACGAACGAACGAATGGTTTATTGAAGAGGCCACCGGCCTATTTCAATGGCATACAGAGAGAGAGAGAGAGAGAGAGAGAGAGAGAGAGAGAGAGAGAGAGAGAGAGTGAGAGAACACTTATTGTTAGGCCACCAGCTCGTACAACAATGATTATCTGTTTCATGACTCATTGGAATTAGGATCCTTATCTTTTTCTCTCTTTTTGAAAGCTAATACGAACATGCTGCTAAGTTTCTAATCACAGATTCATCGTGCGACGACAAAATATCCACCAGGTCATCGGTATCGTTGTTGTGTCTAGACCTTATGTATCTATATCTCAAATCTGCAAAATGGGGACATTTGAACAAAAAGTGTATTTCATTTTCCGTCTCCTGGTGACATGATGGACAAATAGCAGGACTGTCAGTACAGTAACGTAACCTATGGCACAATAAACCTCTTATTCCTAATCTAATACCAGTGATCATCTCTCTAAAAACCTTTTTATCTACACTGCATACAAATCTTTCCAACTCTCTCGATTTCTTAAATAGGCGATACACAGAAAACCGATCACTATCCACAGTTGGTTTTTTTTCCAAGTCTCATTAACTTTGTCAATCCACCTTTCCCTCAGTGGGGGGAGAGAGAGAGAGAGAGAGAGAGAGAGAGAGAGGAGAGAGAGAGAGAGAGGAGAGAGAGAGAGAGAGAGAGAGAGAGAGAGAGGGAGAGACAGAGAGAGAGACAGAGAGAGAGAGAGAGAGAGAGAGACTTTGGACTTTGAGACTTTATTCATCGGGCCTTCGGCCCATAGACGAAATGGTTTTACAAACAAAATTCAATAACACTAATACAGATCAACGAAACGCACCAGGTAAGGAAGCCGGTGGTACATAAACAACACAAAACATAATAATAATAATAATAATAATAATAATAATAATAATAATAATAATAATAATAACAACAACAACAATCATTATCATCATCATTATCACAATTATAACAATAATAATAATTAATAATAATTATTATATTTATTTAAAAAACACTAAAAAAAACCAACAACACTAACATACATCATAGCTTAAATCAATACCATTTTCAACAACAATTCACAACTTGCAATCCAGACCTATTCCTCTGACAACGGCGCAACCATTTGTCTTCGGAGTGATAATGGCGAGAGGCCACTGGCGGTACGGCAGGGTCACAGTTCATAAACAATTAGACAAATACTGTGTGTCGGCATGGGCATACAACCTAGGGACTAACAGTCTTTACAAGCCCCGGCTCTCATAAGAAATAACCACAAATAAGTAACAACAAAATAAACACAAAATATTCATCAAAGGCAACCAACACCGAGCAGTGGTTCTGAACCATTTTCATCAACAAGTTCACTAGTGGACAAGCTACGATGCAGGGTTCACTGTACTGGAAGGAAAGTTGCATGTTCAAATGTCAAGTCCATCACATATTCTGAGGCAAAGTATTCTTACTCCTCGGCAACTACGAAACTGTTTACTACTTCGTGTTGTCATGTTTTGGATTATCTGTCCGCGAAAAGCAGTCAGGGCAGTACGCTGCACGTGCACACGCCGAACACGGTATATAAGATGCTAGGGAGAAAGAGACAGAGAGAGAGAGACAGACAGAGAGAGTTAGAGAGAGAGAGAGAGAGAGAGAGAGAGAGAGAGAGACTATGACTTCATACACTTCGAGTCTTTAGGACTCATTCACTGCACTGTAGGTTTTACAATATTCAACATGGATACTGGGAAGATCCCATGGACATCACACCTTTCATTCTTGTTGGCACGTCTAAACGTTTAACCAACAGGTGCATCGATTGATGTTCACCAATACATTCATGCACAATAACTCACTCATTCATACCTGACAAAGTGACAGCAATTTTCTTTGATAAACATTATTTGTTTCTTAACTTTTTTCCCTATCTCTCCCGCACCTGGGATTGAATCACGGCACAGCGCCTCTCTGCAAAGTCCAACACCTTAGCATACTGGGCCATCTACACCTCCCACTGCAGGATAGAGATAGGGAAGGACAAAGAGGAGTGTTTATGACGTCACACACAACGAGTCACCACGAGGCAAGTCTGCTACAAGTATTTCCTCATCAAGGGCGGTGTGGCCGTGCCTCCCTCGCGGTGCAGTGGCTTGTCTTGAGTAGAGTGCTGTGCTCACATGTCTCCCACCCAGAGGTAACGCAGGCGTCTTGAGTAGAGTGCTGTGCTCAAATTGTCTCCCCACCCAGAGGTAACGCAGGTGTCTTGAGTAGAGTGCTGTGCTCAAATTGTCTCCCCACCCAGAGGTAACGCAGGTGTCTTGAGTAGAGTGCTGTGCTCACATGTCTCCCCACCCAGAGGTAACGCAGGCGTCTTGAGTAGAATGCTGTGCTCACATGTCTCCCCACCCAGAGGTAACGCAGGCGTCTTGAGTAGAGTGCTGTGCCCAAATTGTCTCCCCACCCAGAGGTAACGCAGGTGTCTTGAGTAGAGTGCTGTGCTCACATGTCTCCCCACCCAGAGGTAACGCAGGTGTCTTGAGTAGAGTGCTGTGCCCAAATTGTCTCCCCACCCAGAGGTAACGCAGGTGTCTTGAGTAGAGTGCTGTGCCCAAATTGTCTCCCCACCCAGAGGTAACGCAGGTGTCTTGAGTAGAGTGCTGTGCTCACATGTCTCCCCACCCAGAGGTAACGCAGGTGTCTTGAGTAGAGTGCTGTGCCCAAATTGTCTCCCCACCCGGAGGTAACGCAGGCGTCTTGAGTAGAATGCTGTGCTCAAATTGTCTCCCCACCCAGAGGTAACGCAGGTGTCTTGAGTAGAGTGCTGTGCCCAAATTGTCTCCCCACCCAGAGGTAACGCAGGTGTCTTGAGTAGAGTGCTGTGCTCAAATTGCCTCCCCACCCAGAGGTAACGCAGGCGTCTTGAGTAGAATGCTGTGCTCACATGTCTCCCCACCCAGAGGTAACGCAGGTGTCTTGAGTAGAGTGATGTGCTCACATTCTCTCCCCACCCAGAGGTAACGCAGGTGTCTTGAGTAGAGTGCTGTGCCCAAATTGTCTCCCCACCCAGAGGTAACGCAGGCGTCTTGAGTAGAATGCTGTGCTCACATGTCTCCCCACCCAGAGGTAACGCAGGCGTCTTGAGTAGAGTGCTGTGCTCACATGTCTCCCCACCCAGAGGTAACGCAGGCGTCTTAATAAAGTAGAGTGCTGTGCCCAAATTGTCTCCCCACCCAGAGGTAACGCAGGCGTCTTGAGTAGAGTGCTGTGCTCACATGTCTCCCCACCCAGAGGTAACGCAGGTGTCTTGAGTAGAGTGCTGTGCCCAAATTGTCTCCCCACCCAGAGGTAACGCAGGCGTCTTGAGTAGAGTGCTGTGCCCAAATTGTCTCCCCACCCAGAGGTAACGCAGGTGTCTTTAGTAGAGTGCTGTGCTCAAATTGTCTCCCCACCCAGAGGTAACGCAGGTATCTTTAGTAGAATGCTGTGCTCAAATTGTCTCCCCACCCAGAGGTAACGCAGGTGTCTTGAGTAGAGTGCTGTGCTCAAATTGTCTCCCCACCCAGAGGTAACGCAGGTGTCTTGAGTAGAGTGCTGTGCCCAAATTGTCTCCCCACCCAGAGGTAACGCAGGTGTCTTGAGTAGAGTGCTGTGCTCAAATTGTCTCCCCACCCAGAGGTAACGCAGGTGTATTGAGTAGAGTGCTGTGCTCACATGTCTCCCTACCCAGAGGTAACGCAGGCGTCTTGAGTAGAGTGCTGTGCCCAAATTGTCTCCCCACCCAGAGGTAACGCAGGTGTCTTGAGTAGAGTGCTGTGCTCAAATTGTCTCCCCACCCAGAGGTAACGCAGGTGTCTTGAGTAGAGTGCTGTGCTCAC
>JAWQFJ010029608.1:0-10972 GCA_034096865.1 Theodoxus fluviatilis | reverse complement strand
CCAGCCTGGTTATAGTCAGCCTTTTCAGTATTATGGTTCACGTCACAGCTTGAACTGGAGGCATGTTAAAGTTAACTATAATATAAATTAAGACTCATCCTGGCAAACAATTACAACAACCTAAGCTCCAGACCGTGACAGCAGTTTTATAGATAGACATGCAAAACTAAAAACATTAGGCTTTGCGCGAGTGTTAGGAAAATGAATCGGTTATCAACACATGCCTATAATACATCAATCTGGAGCACTAACATAACAAGTAGGCTGAACCTGAGTGGTAACTTAACGGTCGTACGTACCTTCCTTCTTCATGTAGTCATCGATAAATGCATAACATTGAACAATAATATCCTATACATATTCTGGAAAGGCTCAGTTTTTATTCGATGACATGCTGCCAAGTACGCCCACTTCCGTCTTCCTCCCCCAGAAAGGATGCCCGCGAGCGACCTCCGACTCCACACTTGTAACTATGTTTTTAATCTTTGTGCGGCCGACTGGGACGAGAGTATTATGGCATCATGAGCCCCGACACTACCCCCACGCCAACGCCCCCGTCTACTCTATCTCTCGTCCACCTGTCTCTGTCAACACAGAACGAAACACACAACAAAGCACCAACCCCAAGCACTACGGCACAGCAAACATACGACCCACCTACAGACAACACACGCAACAAAGAGGCAACAAGCATGATTCGTGCGTGTGAACTATATCGAACCATGCCTTGCGGCTTATGCAGTGCAATGACTGCTGACGCTGACAAACTCACAAAGGATTGAAACGCCTCGCAGTGACGAGAATCTGTCCGCAAAACAAGAAAAATAAACCTTAGAATATTGCCATACAACGAAAACAACCCATTCAGAATATATAAGGACGAATTCGAACGCAACATCAACAGAAGCGGCCACGCAGAGGCTAAACAGCGGAGTGAAGAACGTGTTACCAGTAAAGGGGTCTTTGCCTGTCAATTTAGCCTGGGTCAGACCAAGAACCGTAACTCGTCACTGACTGCAGCAAAAACCACTAGTCGTTACTCTTGTAGTCAGTTCAGACATGTCTCTCACTGAGAACAAAATTAAACAACGGAGATCAATTTACAGAAACAGTTCCGAACACCACATACTGAAGTAAACGGCAGGCAGTGTTGCAGTAATTTACTAGTTTTGTATAAATACCTTTGTAGAGTGAGGGTGACCAAGTGCCTCGTTAGCGCAGTAGGTAGCGCGTCAGTCTCATAATCTGAAGGTCGTGAGTTCGATCCTCACACGGGGCACGATTTTTTTTCTTTTGTAAAATAAATTTCCCTCCTACTTGTGCCTCTACATTTGCTTCTTTTCCACATGTCCCCTCATTCTTGGAGTCCAACCAAACAGGCACTGTACATTCATGCACGACATATGTCTGTGCTATTGCAGGCCCCTTCGTGGGAAGCATGGTGAACATCTTTGGCTGTCGGAAAGGTTGTCCAATCATTCCGGGTCCGGACTTTTCTTCGCTTGGCAGCCAATTCCCTGTTTCCTGGAGCTCCTATCCTCCAAAGACATTGACGAATCACAACAACCGCTCAATCATCGCCACTTACGGATTTCACTACCACATGGTTGGCATAGAATTTTGTGTTTGTATAGCAGTCTAAACCCTGATTCACGTGTGTGTAGTAGCTGAGCGTGTGTGTATGTGTGTGTCGTTAGTTTGCACAACCGCCAACAAGCGCAAGTGGTGAAATACTGTGTTCTGTAAAGGCTCGATGGCGAATGAGTGGCCAGCAGATGAACGTTTAGGTAGTTTTACAAGATGGGTGGAGTGCTTGGGGCATGTTGCCCTTGGTTGTTTCCTGGTTTGCCCTGGTCAATGAGGTGAGGACCGAAAAGTTATGTCACGATCATTTACCATTGTTGATGAAGGCTACGCACAACTGATTCAACACTCTTAGCCTCGCGAGATGTCGTCGTATATGTAACGTGGGTGTGTGTTGTGGTGTTTGTTTGGTTGTGTGCATGAGTTATGACATGATGTTATAATGGGTGTGCTGGCAGGGAAAGGCAGAATCAAAAGAAGGCAAAGAGAAGAGAAAACGAAAACAGACAAGTGTTCATAAGAGCCAAGCGAACTCAAATTCACATTAACGGCGATATATGAGTTAATGAAAGCTAAGGACGGGCATGTTATTTTACACCATAAGCGGAGAACTACAAGTCGTAGTTACACCGAAGACGGGTTGGGACATAAGTCAACTATGAAGCATACTTGCGAGGAGAGTGTCCTGTCATTCGTCAAAACATCAGGTGCAACGAGTGCTCGTGTTTCCCGTTCGTGCGGCGGGTCTTTTTTTGCCCTTTATCTGTGGTATCCTAGCTCCGATATGGTAAGGCCTGGTAGTGCCAAGAAACCAGCATCTAAAAATCATTTAGAGTTAGTTGATACGATTTTCTCTTCTAAGGTAATGTTCGGGAGGAAGAAAACGTGGTTACGATGACGTTTCGCAAGCCCGATGCCTGTCGATTTTACCTCAACAAAATTGGGGTGATCGGCGGGCTCGATCCATACCAGCTGACGCTCCCTGTGGGTTAGGGATGGGTGGGGGTGGGGTAAGAATTGACCCACCGCGTCTCCCTTCGCGATTCGTAAGAGGCGAATAACTAGGTACATCGTGACTTGATTTGCGCTGACTCGGAACTATTCTAGTGGTTTTTGTGCTCGGTGGCCTTACGTAGCCTACAAAGGCTGATAAGCCTTAAAACTCCATCCATCCACCCATCCATCCATCCATCCATACCAGCTGACGAAGGACCAACTTGATCCGGAATTGAGGAACACTCCGCCAACGAGTGCCATGGACATATTTAATTGTTGTACTCGGAACATCGGCGTACACGTTGGAAGAGTTAAAGAATTATAGGTCTTTGGAAGTCTATCGATTCTTCGTAGCAGGATTCGTGGGAGATGTCTGCTGATTCTCGCCGGGTGTTTGTCTCGAAAGGTCAGATCTATTCTGTAAATCTTCTTTTTCCATCCTCTTCGTCTAGCTTCGGTCACCCTTTGCACAATCGGACCTTGATTGGTTTTCTCTAATGGTATAAAGTAGTAGGAGCGTTTGACTCCTCTTAATTTTTCTTTTTGTTGGTTTTTAAAACAATTTTTCACGCAGCAAAAGTCGGCATGGTTGCACGTCTCCCATAGCACAGCTTAGCAGACAGCGCTCGCCTCCTACGAACATGGCTGAAAGCACGCGCTTCTACAAATAACTCCGAAAGTGACGACAACGCGTCTCTGGCCATTCAAAAATGTTGGTTGTGAAATTCCTTTGTCATACCTCTGATAACACGATGTTGAGGCTGGAAAATTCGTCATATCCGAACATTGGATAACACAAACCTGCATCTGATAACATAACATTTTGAACAACACCCCCAACCACCCCCACCCACCCCCACCTCCTTGAGTTCGTGCCTCGAACTCTGCAATTGGAATCCAGTTCAGACCTGTCGAAGCAGAAAGGATATCCCGTTACCCTTTTCTCAGACGGAGCCATTGGTCTCTGCGTGTCTTGGGCGGAAATGCCGAATTTCATTCTATCGTGTTCAGTGACCGGCATCTGTACGTCGCTGCCTTTCTGTATCATTTTAACAGGTAATTGGCTTTTCCCCATACATTTTCTTGTTTGCTCACGCGCACAATATCACCATGCCATCAAAGAAGTCGGAGACGAGTTGTCTTCACTTCCGGAGTTATTTGTAGAAGCCACGTGCTTTCAGCCATGTTGGTAGGAGGCGATCGAGAGCTGTCTGCTAAGCGGTGCTTCGGTAGATGAGCAACCATGCCGACTCCTTGCTGCGTGAAAGATCACTGGAAACCAATCAAGGTCGGATTGTGCGAAGGGTGATCGAAGCCAGACGAAGAGGAAGGAATTTTTTTATATACATGTAAGAGCTCTGACTTTCGAGACACACCCGGTGAAATTGAGCAGATCCATCTCCTCGAATCCTCCAACGAAGAATCGATAGGCTTCCAAAGACCTATAATTCTTTAACTCTTCCAACGTGTATGACGATGTTCCGAATACAACATAATTAAATATGTCCGTGGCTCTCGTTGGCTGAATGTTCTTCAATTTGGGATATCAAGTTGGTCCTTTGTCAACTGGTATGGATGGATGGAGTGTTACGGCCTATCAGTCTTTATGGGCTAAGTAAGGCCACTGAGCAAGAAAACCACTAGAATAGTTCCGAGTCAGCAATCAAGTCACGATGTCCCTGGTTATTCGCCTCTTACAAATCGCGTAGGGAGACGCGATTACCCTCAACCCTCAGGGTATGGATCGAGCCCGCCGATCGCCTCAATTTTGTTGAGGTAACGTAGACGGACATCGGGCTTGAGAGAGTCTACTTAACGCTTTCCTTCCTCGCGGACATCACCATAGACAGAAAGTGTATAAACGAATATACTGATTTAGATGTTGGTCTTCTCGGCCTAGCCGGATTACCATGCCGGAGCAGATAGGGAAATGATCACTCGTGTATTGAGTTTTGATGTGTGACCGGGACACTCCCTGCAGTGTGTTTTGTTTGCGTCGTAAGGTTTGAGCACTAGCTGTAAGTGTAAAAATGGGTATTTATTAATATAATTGGTGAATTTAGTTGTCATGAAACTTTGTTTTGTGTTTTAATGACATTTTCTTGTCATCATCGACCCCGATCTTACAAGTTATATGTTGCGGAAGAATGTGAAGGGATTTTGTAGACTATGGGTAGCTAAAGAATTGTGTAGAATTGTTTGTGATTGTGGGTGTAGATTGTTTATGAAAGAATGTGTAGTGTTAACACGTGTTTGCAGCGCGGTAAAGACGCGCACCTTTCTTTGTTCCTCGCGAACAAAGAGGGGTGGCCAGAATGACTCACGGTCTCTTTGCTTGGAGGGGGTAGACGCAACTTCTGCTCTTTGTTTGCGGGGAGGGGGTGAAGGCTTCAAACCTCCCTCGTTTCCTGTTGCTGTAAGTAACTGGCATTCTGATAGGACCTCTTGGGCGGAAGCGAAAGGGGTCGATGGGAAATAGTCTCTAACGCATGCAAGCGCTATATATACAATGTCCATGTTATTGTGATTCAGTGAGAGCGCCACGAGATAGCTTGTCAGAAGCTGGGACAGCTTGTACAGCTGAGGGAGCCCAGCGTCACGAGTGGCCGCTGTGAAGCGCACTCGCCGTTGCTGTATGCTATATGCCAAGTCCTGGAATAAACATCCTGTAAGGAACAATCGCCCGAGTCCAACTTCCTGCTTTCCTGGCGCAAGCTGGGACGAACCATAAGTTAGAACACGTGCACGCGACGGTTGATGCAGAGACGGAAGTGGTCGTAACCCTCGTTTCCTGTATGAGAGGTTTTTGCAACATATACATTACGCCGACTGCGAGCAATTTGATCACTCAGCAACTCGATAATCGTGAATTTTTGGTCCTCGCCAGACCAGGGACACGAAATAGTCAATTCAAGCCAGAACTAAACAGTTATCTACTGCCACTCATTCGATCGAGCTTTACATGAAACATTATATCACACTAGCTCGATCGTCTGCTGGCGTTGTGGCTACGGTTCGATAGCGTTGGTCTGCTAGACACGTACGGTGTGGTTTGTTTACTTATCTTCTGTGGGGTTTGTGCAGAATTTATACGTTAAAATAGTCTACTATGACTATTTTTGATTAGTTTTTTTATCTTATTAAACTGTTTTGCATGCTTTAATGCAATCCTTTGGCCACGATCTAGCGATCATCACCTCTAAACACAGACCCGAACCTCGACATATAGCACCGGAAGTTTAGTAACCTACAGTCATGGCTGTGCTGCTAATTACCATATGACCCCTAGTGAACTCTTCTCCGGCCATAGATATAAAAATTCGACAAAACGTTAATACAATTATGAAGAAATGTGATGCAGAAAATTGACGCTCTGTAAGAGAGGCTCGAACTGCAGAACACTCGAGGCGATGCTGGGGTGATGAACGCTTTATTTTCCGCCAAGCTAGCCCACTCTCGACTGCTCCCAGCCTCTGCCTTATCAAGCCGAGGCGCGGACCTCATTGTAAACTACTCTCGCAGGACTGCTTGGTCACTTCTTTTACCAACATTTGTGCTTCTTAACTCGGACTCATCAGCGAGTTACATCTATATACAACGAGATATAATCGTTATAGTCTACAGGACTAAGCTACATGCGATTATACACCTATCTAATAAAGTCAATAGGACCACAATGATATATATGCTGAACACAGCACGGATAAATTTATTCTTATTACTGGGCGGGAAGAGGAAATTCTGCATATCTCGGTCTGGTACAGCGTCGTCGCAGGCAGAGACCGGTCAGCCGAGCTATGAATAGCCCAGAGCTGGGCGTCTCAGTTTACATGGCCGCATCACCTCTGCTACAGGGAGCCAGACTCCTTTACAGCTCCAATGAAGAAGAAATTAAGGAAACACAATGTAGGCCTATCTGTCGATCCTTGTCCAACTGCCAAGTGTGGTGGGGTAGGGGCAGTGCTAGCCTTTTAGCCTTTCTCCTTCACATGCAGTGAGAATCAAACTGCTTCTGCTGCCGGTTGTAGAGCCATTGATTGCATGATTTTATTAGTAGATTCCTTTCTTGCAGTATCCCTAGTATGCATTTGTGCACTGTGAATTCCGTAGTTTTGTAGCGTTGTATTAAGTCGGATCCCTTTGTACATGGGAACATCAGAGAGTAGAGATGCATTCCGCCCACCTCCATCTGGGCATGTGGGACATCCGTAAATCTCCCAACAACTAGGCCTATCTCGGAAGAAATCCAAGAGAAGATACACGGGTTAAAGGTGGTGCCTTCAGTTGGCCAGAGCAGAGTGTTAATAGAAGGAGCGACAGTGTCTGTGGGATCAAAGGGACAAGCCCTGTCAGATCAGAGGGAGAAGGGAGTGGCGTTCAGAACATCTGGGGGCTCTGGTTGGCACCTGTTTGTGTTGGAGTGTGAAAGTTAAAAGCAATATCTAATGGGTCAGAGGTTCAGGGACTCTTTCAGCCATTGAGAAAGGAGGGCAGGAGAGAAGTAGTGGATTTGGTAGGTGAAGAGAGAAGGGAGTGGACAGGGTTTGTGTCGGGTGCCCTTGTGAATTGACCCAACATGTCTCCCTACGCTATTTGTAAGAATAACTAGGGATGCCGTGACTGGATTACATTTACTCTAAACTGTTCTAGTGATTTTCGTGCTTAATGGCCTAAAATAGCCCACAAGGCTGATAGGCCATAAAACACAATCCATCCATCCATCCTTGTGTGATGGGGGTGGAGGCAAGGCTTGATGGTACAAGGGCCCAGGCAGGAGACAAAATCGCTGCTGCTTTCCACAGCTTTTCTTCTTGAGAAAGCTGCGGCAGTTTCGCGTCAACTCTGAGATTCTCCACCTCTTCTACCAGGCGACGATTGAGAGCGTCGTCTCCTTGAACCAGCTGTGTTACCACAGCAGTGTGAGGAAGGGCGACATGGAGAGGCTGGAGAAGGTCGTGGATGAAGCCGGCGCCATCACTGGCTCCGACCTCCAGCCTCTCAGCGATCACTACCCCAGTGTGGCCCTGAGGAAGATGGGCAAGATTCGATCTGACGACCGCCACCCTCTGCACCAGGCATTCGCGTCATGCGAACCCACTCGTGAATCCTCACGTCGCCTGAGGTGCTGGCCTGCCAGAACAAACCGCATGAGGGATTCGTTCCTCCCGACAGCCATCCGTCTCTTCAACGAGTCCCGGTGAATGGGTAGTATGCATGAAGATTGTTGTGAGACTTGACGTGAATGTGGGACCAGGAGTGACGCGAACTTTGACTGAAGAGTGGGTGATGTGAACTGTGACTGTGAGGATGAGTGATGAGAGTTGTGACTATGTGACCAGTGATTTTCGTGCTTAATGGCCTAAAATAGCCCACAAGGCTGATAGGCCATAAAACACAATCCATCCATCCATCCTTGTGTGATGGGGGTGGAGGCAAGGCTTGATGGTACAAGGGCCCAGGCAGGAGACAAAATCGCTGCTGCTTTCCACAGCTTTTCTTCTTGAGAAAGCTGCGGCAGTTTCGCGTCAACTCTGAGATTCTCCACCTCTTCTACCAGGCGACGATTGAGAACGTCGTCTCCTTCAACCAGCTGTGTTACCACAGCAGTGTGAGGAAGGGCGACATGGAGAGGCTGGAGAAGGTCGTGGATGAAGCCGGCGCCATCACTGGCTCCGACCTCCAGCCTCTCAGTGATCGCTACCCCAGTGTGGCCCTGAGGAAGATGGGCAAGATTCGATCTGACGACCGCCACCCTCTGCACCAGGCATTCGCGTCATGCGAACCCACTCGTGAATCCTCACGTCGCCTGAGGTGCTGGCCTGCCAGAACAAACCGCATGAGGGATTCGTTCCTCCCGACAGCCATCCGTCTCTTCAACGAGTCCCGGTGAATGGGTAGTATGCATGAAGATTGTTGTGAGACTTGACGTGAATGTGGGACCAGGAGTGACGCGAACTGTGACTGAAGAGTGGGTGATGTGAACTGTGACTGTGAGGATGAGTGATGAGAGTTGTGACTATGTGACCAGGATTGATGTGACATATGACGGAGAGATTGGAGTAAAGTGAACTGGGACTACGAGGACTTGTAGTGCTGTGAACTGTGACAGAAAGGACTATGAATGGTGTGAACTCTGTCTGTAACAACAAGGAGTAACATGTGAGAGTGTGTGTGTGTGTGTGGGGGGGGGGGGGGGGGGGTGCATGCGTTATGCGTTGATGATCGTGTATGTGTTATGTGTGCTGTGCGAGTGTGGTTGTTGATGTGCATGCAGGATGATGAACATGATGGGGGGGGGGGGGGGTGTGTTCTTGTACATGTGTTATGGATGAAGATCGGGTATGTGTTATTGCGTGACGATGATTGCTTGATGTGCATGCTTGTGTCTTTGTTCCTTCTGTGATTACTTGTTTTGGTGTAAAATGTTTCTCTATTAAATTGAATTGCCTCTGATGGACTCCATAACTTGAACGATATGATTGAGTTAATTAATGTTGAACTGTTTTTGTTTTTGTATGTATGTATTATGTTTTTGCCACCGACAAAACGAATTTCCTTGTGATCAATGAGGACAATAAAGTATCTTGTATCTTGTATCTTGTATCTTGTTACCCATGGGTATAGGAGCTGCAGGCTGGTCCCAGGCCAAATCCAAGACCGTGGTGGCAGTGGGCCCCCCCCCCAGATGGGATGGGGTCTCTCTTGACCTGCCAACAGTCCCTTCTTATCAAAGAAATGCGTGGACCTCAGGGGAGCCAGGCTTGGAATCCATGGTCACGATCTCAGCATGTCTCTGGGTTGTGTTTTCCTAATGATAGACCAAAGCTTATTGCTGCCTTATACTTAACCGAAATTATTCATACCAAGTGTTACTTCATCAGGCACAACAGAGTCAACCGAATGAATATTGCCCCATTGCAATCAGATGTCTAAATTTAGAGAAAGCATTAAATTTGTCTCTTATATCTAACAATTTAGGCATGGCGAGCAAGAACAACAGGAGGGAACTGTCCGAGGTCAAATGTCAAGTCCAGTAAACAAACGATAGGAAAGGCCGCTCTGCGACCCTCCCGGACTAATATGCTACATAGTAGGCTGGTCTTACAACCTATATAACATAGGCATCTGAGACGCAGGATACATGATAGAGGAAGGAGAGAGAGGAACCATTGGGGGTGGGGGTGGGGGTGGGGGTGGGGGGTGGGGAGAGAGAGAGATGAGAGAGAGAGAGAGAGAGAGAGAGAGAGAGAGAGAGAGAGAGAGAGAGAGAGAGAGAGAGAGAGAGAGAGAGTCCATGTAAATGTGATGGGGGTGGAGGGAAGGCTTGATGGTAGAAGGGCCCAGGCATGAGGCAAAATCGCTGCTGCTTTCCAGAACTTTATTGTTACCCATGGGTATAGGAGCTGGGGGCTGGTCCCAGGCCTAATGATAATGGCCTGGACCAACCCAAGACTGTGGTGACAGTGGTCTCTCCCCCAGATGGTATGGGGTCTCTCAAGAGACTGGTGGTGGTGGTCTCTCCAGACCTGCCTGCCAACAGTCCCTCCTTATCAAAGAAATGCTCAGACCTCAGGGGAGCCAGGCTTGGGATCAGTGGTCTCGGATCTCAGCCTGTCTCAGGGTTGTGTTTTCCTAATGATAGAAAAATGCTCATTGCTGCCTTATACTCACTCGAAATTATTCACAGCAAGTGTTGCCTCGATAGGCATAACAAAGTCAACCGAATGAATATTGCACCATTGCAATCAGATGTCTTAATTTAGAGAAAGCATCCAGATTGTCTCTTGTATTTAACAATTTAGGCCTGGATCGCGAGACCGACAGGAGGGAACTGTCTGTGGTCACATGTCAAGTTCAATTAATAACGATAAGGAAAGGCGGCTCTGCAACCTCTCGGACTGATAAGATACATAGTAGGGCTGAAATGGTCGTTGTCAACCACATTTGGGGACAGAGTACTCGGAGTACTCTGTCCCCGGGGACAGAGTACTCGGCCTTGGAAATCTCGTCCTTACAGTCACGTGACATACCGATGACCATCTGATATATCGCGACATGTTCTTCACTCGGCGATGCCTCCCTGTAGGCCGGCACTGTATTCAAATAGTTCAACAAATCTTGTCCCATTCGAACGTCGACCGCCATTTTGATAGGTAAACTGTCTGTTGTTGGCAGTCTCGTTCTCGTTCAAATGCCGAGATTTCAGAGACCGAGTACTCTGTCCCCGAATGTGGTTGACAACGACCATTTCAGCCATAGTAGGCTGGTCTTACAACATACATAGCATGGGCGTCTGAGATGCAGGATACATAATAGAGGGAGGAGAGAGGGGAACAAATGTCGGGGGGGGGGGGGGGGGTAGAGAGAGAGAGAGAGAGAGAGTCCATGTAAA